>VZTN01031478.1:173419-230676 GCA_013400515.1 Erpornis zantholeuca
CTTGTCCCCAGTCCTCCCGAGGCCGCCCCCGGTGGGGTCGCACGGCGCTCCCGCCCGTCCCCAGGCGCCGCTGAGGCGCTCCCGGCGTGCGAGAGTGCACAGACATGCGGCACGGCACGGCTCGCTCCCAGTCGCCCACCCAGCCGCTCCGTGCAGCAGGTCCCGGGGTCCCTGGAGACCACCTGGGGACCCGGTGGGCTGTCCCTGCTCGCCCGCTGTCGCCTCTTGCAGCCGGCTGAGGTAAAAGTGACGAAAGGACGGCGCCCCGCAGCGCAGCAGCGACTGTCTTTACCTGTGCGTTCACCGGCTCGTTGGCAAACTTTGGTGTTGGGCGGTGAAAATCTCGGTCATTGCAGCCAAACCGGCTTGTTCTACGCTCCCATGCTAGAGACCAGCTACCACCCAAAGTGAGATACTGCTGGCGACTGCTGAGTCGGGTACTTACTCACTGGATCCACTTCCCAGCATGGGAGATGTTTTAGGTAGTACTTTAGTAGTACTTTAAACGTGGGTGGGAAGCAGTGTTGTCTGATAATCCTTGATAGTTACTGGTGACCCAGATGTTAAGAGGAGAGGTTCACCAAGTGATAAGCGGCATCACAGATTTGGTGCTAGTAGGCTTTCAATATATTGTGTTGTGTTCGAAGTTTTGTAACTTGCTCTTCAGTTCTGAACGCTGTACCTCTGCTTCTCCCCTTGCTTTTTGGATGTAGAGATATTTTAATAATGGGGGTAAAGGCACGGATTCTGTGGTTTAACAGTGTCATTAGCTATGGAGCTGTTTTCATAACTTTTACTTGGATACCAGGTTGTCTCTCACACCTGTGAATGCCACACGACCAGACTAATAAAATTATGGCAACCAAAGACTAGAATAGCAAGTGCTAGATTTTTAAGTCACCCTGGTTTCTGGCTGTCAAAGAGTAAGTGAGCATGAGATAAGAGCCAGTGCCATGTCTATTTTAAGTTCATATTGCTCCTTGCTTTATATTGCTCCTCAAAAGAGAATGATCCTACTGACACATTTTTGGGTTTTGCCCTCCTGTTGCAGTCAGGGTCCTGTATTTATTCAAAGTCTGTATTCATTGCAGTGAACGGTTTTGTGGTTTTATGTGGATTTTATTTTTTCTTTTGCACAAGGCACAGTTAAAACTCAAAGAACTGAATGCCTAAGAATAAATCTTGCCTTCTATAGAAAAGCACACATACAATACTGTCTCCTGGCTTGACCTCTCAGTGGCATATAAGTGTAGTCAGAAGGAGATGTTACTGCCTTGCAGTGGTGGTAGTAAATAAAAAATTACATTCATGTGCACTCTGTGATCAAAAGCAAGTGGATAGTTTATGCATGTAATGCTCAGTATACGTGGCTCTCCAATGGTGTGTAATCATTTCCACAAGCAGTTTTCAATATGTTACTGATTGTGTGCACCAATGCCCCAGGAAGGCTGAACTGTGCAGGATCAACCATTGTATATTCAGCTCTCTCTGCAAAGTATCTCAAGACCCAATCCTGAAAACAAACATGTGGCGATAATCTCAGCGTTCTAGAGTAACTCACCAAGCCTGTGACTAAAAAACAGAAAAAAAGCATGAGGTACATTATGGTAAAGTCCTGGATACCAATCCTTTATGGTTTAGAGCAAGGTGAAGGATGATTTGTTTTGTTTTGTTTGGCTTTTTAAGGTTTAGTGCTTTATTAATTATTTCCTTGATTTCTAGTTGTATGCTGTCAGACTGTAGAGTAGCTTGTCTCCTCTTACACATTTTGCCCAGTATAAATCCATTCAGAATTGCCTTTAAGGGTCAGCACTGATCTAACTTCCATTCCAGGCAAATAATCAGATATAATTGCACTGAAATCAATGAATATATACAGACATGAAGCTGTGAGAAGAAAATGGGCCTCATGGTGTATTATATTTGTATAGCCGAAAGCCAAAAATAGCTGTCATAAACACAGCATGTCCTTTTGGAAGAAACAGTCAATGCCTACCTTAAGAGTTGTCCAAAAAGTTTCTTGTGTTTCAGCAGCCTTGGGTTAGAAAAGCAAAGGCAGCAGTCTTGGAATGAGGATTGTTCCAGGGAAACTTTTTATTCCAGTGACTAATCTCCTTCTCCTTAATTCCACGTTGTTAATCTTAGCATGCACATATCGACACTTTGGCAAAGACTGCTTTCTCAAACGGAGTTCCTTGAGTGTGTTGCCAGGTATAATAGGGTTAAGTCCAGTGACTGTATTTTAAACTGCTGCTCTTTACATTAATTATATATATTCCTATCTCTAGGCTTAACAGCAAAGTGTAAGTGGTATGGAATGTTACATTCCAATTAGTTTTGCAGTGCAAATGGTGATTATAGTTGATGGCTAAGTCTGACATGTACTGCATGACTTGTCATGTTTTTCCTGGAGAGAGGGGAGTCTTGGGTCTGAGTCACCATGGAAGAACATGGAGCCCCGCAGGCATAAAACTGGTGCAGTGGAGTGATGAGTCAGATCTCTTATCTTTAAATTTGGTGTTGTGTGGTATTCATGCATGGGGTGTATCACATTCATTGTGCACCTAGGCAAGTAACTAACAGGCGGAAAACTCAGTTAATCAGACCTCTGACTCGCCTTTTCTTTGCAGAAAGTTGCTCCTGCATCTGTGGAAATGAAAGGCTGCTGGTTAGGATCATGTAGGAAATCACAGTGTATTAACCTGTGGAGCAAATCAGCTCTGCCAGGCTATACCAAATCATTTCTTACATTGTTTCAAGTCCATTAGTAATATGACCTAATAATTAAATTTTTACTTTTTGTGTTTGAGAGTTGAACCAGCTTTTTCACACTTCTGAAACTGGATAAAAAACAGAGGAGTAAGAGCAGTGTTGCATCTTCCTAGACCCCAGTATTTGTTAAGCTAAATGACTTTTCATGAGCATTGCTGTGGAACGACAGTATTGTTTCTGTTTCCAGAGGAAACTGATGTTACTGCTAAACTAACGAAAATAATTGGAATTTCTTAGAAGTGGTAGCCTCAGAAATATGTTAAACAGCGAGAGGGAAGACATGCCCACGCAGCTGTTTTCAGAAACAAAACAAAGCCTTACATCAGAGGTGTCTTCACTTAGACACTTACTGTGAACTTCCTTGAATAACCATCATTAATAACGCCATCTTCTCAAGCTAATGGAGCATGAAGGTTCCTTTATTTATAATAATTTGGCAGCAGATGCTTGAAATTCTGTCCACTTACACAAACAGCATAAGAATGACACTTCTGCTGAAAATTGGGGGGAGGCAGGGGGAAAACTATGTGTGGGACTATAAGAATGGCCTAGAAGGGTGTAATGCAATGTCTCCCTCTCCAATGCCATTACAAAAGCTACTAGAGGGACTGCGTTTGGAAAAAATTACATTAAGTTTCTATTTGAAAACTGTAGCAAAACATTATTGATCTGTGTATTTTTAATCTCCTGTATGTAGCCAGTCACCATTTTGTGATCGCCACAGATGTTAGCACTGGTTTTGGGGTAGGGAGTGTGTGTGTTCATGGTCTTGCAAAAAAAAGCTTCTGTCTTCTCACATTGTCTTAAATTGGGAAACTGTTACAATGAAGACATACTGGAAACCACGCAGGAAAGATGTGCCAATTTAGGTCTAAATCTTACGACTTCCAATTAAAGGGTAATTGCTTCATTTGTTTTTAAGCTAGATGCACCTATTGTAATCTTTAGCTGTATAGATAGCTACAGTGTCACTTGTGGAGAAATCAGTGCAGGGATGGTTTAGCAGTCTCAGCAACTGAGATAAAATGCCAAGCCACTTGTAAGAACTTGGGCATTTTGGCCGTCTTTGTGTGCTGGTGTGGAGATCACCAAATCTGAGACTAACTACCCTGATATTGTTCACTTCAGCAGGGCCAGGTTTTTGGTCTGCTGCTTAAGACAGACAGGACTGAAATGTATGGGGCAAAATCCTTCCCTCAATTATGATGACATAAATCCAGTCGTGTATTTTCTTCATCCCGCTGAATAGAGAAGGAGATCACAACTGCTCTACTTACCTATGGCATATCCACAACTGCTTCTAGGGAATATAATTGTTTCATGCAGTTCTTTACTATAAAATGTGTGATGTCATCTCCTCTTGGAACCACTGTATTTATACTGATTGTGTGAGAAGTACCACTGACAGTTCACCTGCCTGTGCATATGCCACAAGGACCAAGAGGGAAATCCTGAGCTGTACCTTTTTGTACAGAGGCTGCATTTTTATTAGGGATGCTCTCTGTGGATAGGCAGAACAGCCTGTAAAGGGAAATACAGCGATTTCTATAATTGTGCAGAAGAGATTACAACTTAACAGAACTCCATCCTTTATACAAAGTACAAAAATAAAGGCTCTTTTCAGTTAAATCTTTCACCAGATTGATGTCAAGAAGCAGTGCAATATCTCAAATGTTTTGGTCTTTTTTAATCTTCTTAGCTGGAAGAGATGTCAGAAGAGCCATTCAAAATTGAAGTAGAAGATACATGTGGAATTTCTTCATGGAGTGGTCTGGATGTCTGCTTATTTTGCTTAAGAATTTCAGACTTTAGAAGCACACTTGATTTTCTTTTCTCTTGATGCTGACAAGCTCTGCCTTGGCTTAGTTGTCTAAAGAGGTAACAGCAGTTAAAATGTCATGTGACAGCGATGTCTATAAACTGTTCTGTGATGTAAGTATCACAATGAGAGATTTTTCTGACCTGATTAAAATCAACAGGGGAAAGAATCTTTCAACATTATCTTCAGGTTTTGAAAATTTCAGCTGGGACTTCCTCCTGACCACTGAGTCCTCATACAAGCGGGTGTGAGTGGAGGCTCATTTAACTGGTAAAACTCCATAGTGAATGACCATGTTGGTTTAAATAAAAGCATGATATAATTTCGCCTTTGGATCTTCCTGGGGAGCAGAGGAGCTGCTGGTTTAGTGCCAGAATTTGCTTGTCATCCTTGCGGGTGAATAGACCCATTGGACAGTGAGACCATGTTGAACTGTTTGTCTCGGCTGGTGCGGGCAGGCAGAGCGGTGTTTGCATCCCACTTGATGGCAGGGAGGGTGCGTGAGCCGATCCCATCCATGAGGAAGGGCCACATCGAGAGCTTCTAAAGGAGGCTCCTAGTGGCCAGGTCCACAGGTGCCTGGAGAAAAAGAAAAGCAGAAGATAAAGCGACATTTTCTGGCATGTAATTACTGTTATTGAGAGATTAAAACCCCAAAGCAAACCATGACCCATCTCTGTCTTCACACAGTGCAAGTGTAAAAGCAAAGGTCAGCTTTAAAAAGAAACGTGAGAGGGAGCAGCATGCACAAGATGATCTTCCTGGAAAGATTCGAGCTGAATTGAAGATCTGATGCTTGTAGTTCTGATCTTGACTCCGGGTTCCCGGGCAACTGGAGTTACTCACCAAATGTGCATGCACGTGGAAGGAGCTGCCTTTTGTAGGCCATTTGTCTCTGCCCTTATGCCTCACCAAATTGCCCTGTATAGTGGCTATTTACATCTATTGAGTCGTCTCACAATTGCCCAGTTGTACTTGATGGGTGCCAAAGTCAAAGCTGAATGATGGTTGGCCTGTGCTCAGCCACAGCAGCATTGTCCACTATAATCACCTCCACAAAGTAGGGCTGGATCACAGTCTGAAGTACCAGTCAGCTCTCCTGTTTGCTTTCCTCTTTGAAATCTGCTTTGCTTTGGCGTGCGTGCCAATGGTCGTGCTCCCGCGGTGTGCCACGCAAACTTGAGTGGCGCTGGGAGGCTTTGGTCCCTGGAGAAAGGAGGGCTCTTGGCTGCCCACCAAAGCCCATCACGGCTTGACAGTTCCGCTTTAGTGAAATGGACCGACCAACTTCTCGGTGGGCAGAGCGCCAGCCTGGCAGATGGGCCTGAATGTGGGCAGCCAGCAGAGCGCACACATATGTGTGGATGTAGATAATTGTATGTATGGGCATAATAAATGGGGATCTTTGCAATTTGAAAAAAGGTGCTGAAGCGAAAGGCTGAGTACCAAAGTAGTGAGCCTGAAGAGAGACTTCTTTTGTAGAGGGGGCATGTCAGAGTGCTCAGAGGAAGGATCTGTGCTTTCCTTGTTGCTCTCTGCTTGCAGTTTTGCAGATTATGTAATAAACAAAGGAAGCTATTTAGTCTTTTGAATCCAGGCACTCTTGTAACCACAACTGGGAATGTGGAAAATGACACTTCACTGCAGTGAATTTCCTTACAAACCACTTGGAGCTTGCTACCAGCTCCAATTCTACGAGTGCAGTTACTAGTACAGCTTGAGATCAGTGGGAATTTGTGCATGCCGTACTTTTTGTTTTGAATTGCATTTTAAAGTGTGAAATACTATAATGAGCAAGAGTTGTGTGGAAATCAGTTGTCAGTACAAAATGTACCAAACTTTGTAGGTCATAGCTTCCAAAATCTTTGTGTAGTTAGGTAGACTCCCCAGCTAAGCCCCTTCCATGGATGGTAGTCAGCTAACACATGCACGCAGGCCATATATTAATTGATAGTTAAATATGTATAATTCTTTTGAAGACGTTAACATTAGTTGCATCTCTGCAGAAAGGACGTAGGAAAGCTAGGTGGCTTGAACTTGTCTGCACATGGATTTGGTTGCAGAAGCCCATTTCCCTTGAGCCCATTTCCCTAATTTTATAGATGTGATGCTGGAGAATCACCTGGCCATGCTGTCTCAGGGCACATAGGTTTCTTGCTTGAAGGATCAGCTCTCACTAGGAGAGAGCACTTGTGGATTGCAGGATGAATAGCATCACATACCCAGCTGGAAATTGCCATGGGCTTCTCTTAAAATTGTGAAATGTCTGCAGTTTTCGCTGAGCTGGTAAGGCAAACCAAGGATCTGTGATTTTTGGCAAAATCCATGCTGTGCTCTGGACTCTCAGCATAAAAGCAGAGATTCAGCTTTATCTTTCTAGGATCCTTAAGTTAGATTAGCTGGAATTATTGGGATAAGAAAAATCTTTTCTCAAATCCTGGAAATAAATGACATTTGCCAGATCTAATGTAATCCCTTTATGCTTAACCTGAAGACATGGCAGCTGCCTGTGTGACTCCCATATCAGGTACTGCTGATTTCTAAGTGCCCACAGAGAAATTCTGCAAGCCAGCACATTAAATGCACCGGCAGACCTAGGAAGTGTGTTCTGGCTTAAAGAATGGGACCAGGCTTTTGTCAGGGATTGACCTACCTGATGAGGTGTCCAAAATGAGTGCAATGAAAGTGCTGTTTTGAAAAGAAGAAATAATGAGGCAATTTCTTAGAGCATGGATTTCAAAAAGCGATTAAAACTCCTGCAGGTTTCAGAGGCAGGTATGTGCTCCTGTAATGGAAATGATAACACCATTCCTGGTCTTGAGTGTGATGTCTGTATACACATTTTCATTAACTTCTTATTCTTTTTTTTAGTCTTCCAGATGTGTTTACCATGTGACTCTGATCATTTTTTCCCTTCTTAAATATTAACCAGAACAAGCAATGGTGGTGTGCACTAGTTAATGGGAACCACAGAAATTTAAATCCCCTGTGTTGGGATACTGCAAATTTTGACTCTTTTAATCCCTCTCTCCTTAGCCCACATCTACAATTTCCCTTTGTGCAGGCTAGTAGGGATACAGCCTTTAAGTCTCAATCGTTTTTTATCAGTTTTCTTATCACTTGCATTCAGCTGCTTCTGGTGGGACTGTTAGAAAAACACAGGTGTAGTCCTTCAAAGGAATGAGCGAGGACAAAGGGATAGAAAAACAGGATGCAGGAGGAGGAGGAGGTGGGTTGTTAAAAGGGGAAAGTGGGATGGAGAAAAATAGTGCATGAAAGGAGAAAAAAAATGCAAAAGGGAAGGATAGAAAAAAAAAAGAAAAAAAATGCCTGAAATAGCAAAAAGAAAAGAAGGAAGGAGAGAAAAGCGGAAAAAAAACCCAACCAGATCATCTGATGAGAAGGACTATACTGTGATAATTAAAATTAGTATTAGTAATGCTCCAGCTAGGTTCCTTTTCTCTTAACATGACAGAGCACAACTCATTTTGCAAAGGCTTATTTGGCAGAGAGTTTCATTTGACCTTACAGGACTACTTGCAGGAGGAGCTCTCTCGAGAAGACCAGTGGCAGTAGCAGGGTCAGTTTGCTGGCTGTTTCAAGCCCACAGGCAGGACATTGGAAGCTGAACTGCATCACACCGTGCTCTGTGTAACCTTCTGCAGAGAAAGGTGATACCTACTGTAAATACTGCAATATTAGAGGGACTACAAAACTAGTCCCCGTTTCTCTAGACAGATACAGAAGATTTTAAAGCAGTCAGTGTTTGTGAACACTACATTTCTTAAAAGACGCTTTGCAGATTTTTCCGTCATGACCTCTGTTTATGTAGTCATATCAAGACTGAAATTATTATGTACAACTGCCTGAAACTTTTTTGCACAGAAAAGGTACACAATACTATTGTACAAGGTAGTAACTTAAATGCAGCTATTTAGTACATTTCTCTGCACCAAGCATTAGCCAGTCATCCCTCTTGAGCAGAAGAATGGGTAGAGAATACCTTCATATTTTGGTGAAAGATATATTTCATTTGTCCCATTGTAGTGCTCTTCTGTATTTGCACAGGGAGTGCTACCTTTCTGATACTCTGGGAGCCCCATATTATCACAGCTATTTGCATTTACACTCAAGTGTTACGTATTTTACTTCTAAAAACAAGCTGGCAGAAAGATAATTATTCCTGTGCAATTTGTGGCTTTTTTTTTTTCCTTTCAACATCTGAAAGCATTATAGTAGGGCTTATAAAACTCTCTTGATTTGTTGTAGGCAATCAGACTTTTGATGGTGCACTTGACTATCAGAACAAATGACTTCTTTACCATAAGCTCTGTTCCAAATAATGAATGTAATGTTAGTGGGCTTAGTGAAGCAGTGGGTTATATTACAGTGACTGCAAAGCATGGAAACCTACTGTGTCTTTCTGTCATAAAAAGGCCCTGCCTGTGCTGTAGATCCTGTGAAGAATTTGCAGAGATACTTGAAAGGATAAAACACTGTATAAATTCCTAAAGTTCAAAGAGAAAATACCACTCAGGATAAAAAAGGGAGCTTAGCCCAGCAGCAGCTTAACCATATATGACAGATCTAGTGCTAAGTCCTGCGCCATCAATGCAAATGCTTCTGGAGTTCACCAAGTAGCCAAATGGAAAGACTAAAAGAAAGGCTTTGAGGGTACTGACCTGGGTAGAGGGGTAGAAAGAAAAGGCACGTGCTTCCCAATAAATGACTCTTATTCTCTGGGCAGGGTGTGAAAAGGGAAGGTTTAAGACATGCATAGCTAGATTTGTGTTGCATTTCCTGTGAAAATTACTTTTAAAGGCATTAATATGTGTTTGTCTGTATTTCTGTGCAAGTATTATGCCATAAATAAAATTGGGAACCATGAAAGTTGGGCATCCTGTTAGAATAACATAGGGTAGGTTACACCAGGCCTAGACAACGCTTTTGAGTGCCAAGAGTTAAAAAAATTATTAGCTATACCCTCCTTTGCTTGCCATATAATAATATGAACCATTGGATCAAAGCTGATCATGTTTAGGCCATGAGGGTAATAAAAAATGCAGTAAAAAGGCTGGTTTAGAGGTCACACTCCTTCTAGATACGTCTCTTTGGCCTTCAGTCACCTCTGTACATGTCCTGAACCTGACTGTTTTCTTGTCTTGCCAGCTCCACACAGCTCCACACAAAAACATCCCGTAGTACAGTCATGCCTCACGCTGGCCTCTCTCCTTCCCTCTGCACTACAGAACTGCTCTTGTCCTCTGCAAGCCCAAGGATCCTTTCCTGTTTTGCCAGTGGCACCTGGATTTAAGCTGCTCTGTCTTAACCACTAAGACAGCCTATGAACATGCAAATCATCTCAGTAGTTAATTGCACCGGTTGTCACACAGAATGACACAAACCCCGGTGGCTTTGGCAGGTTGCTGTTGCCATAGATGTGCAGGGACAGCTTGTATGAGTGTCCAAGGAAAGGATGACACAACAGCATTTCAGCAGCTGGGCTGGTATCAGATGCTGTTTCAGACTTTTTACCCAGTGCTCACAGTCATGTTTCAAGTAGTGAGAACCTTTGGAAGGTTGGAAGTGATGTTGTATCTGGAAGACCTAAATGTTGAATGAAATACACACACAGTGCTAAGTGCGGTCATAGGAAAATAGTGTGAGGTTGTAGTCTCTGCTGTGAGATGAGCATGCTTGTCATAGGCCATATTGTGGCTTTCTGGCCCTTGCTGGTGACCACAGGGGTAGAAATGGTTCATATTGCTTTTGTTTATTTGTACGAAAAGGAAGAAAGATGGAACTTCATCTCTGTCCTGAAGCTAAAGTAAAGGCTAAAGGTATTCTTTTTTTTCTCATGGATCTGGGGTTTTTTTAGGAGACTGCAGCAGAGTATTCTAAGCAGTCACAGGAGCTTTAATGACAGCTGTTTTGCTGAAAGCCTGTATCTGTCAGTGTCTGTAACATGGTTTGATGTAATCCGTTGGATTTCCTCATGTTTAAAAAAGCTGCAGAGTCTTCTTTGCCTACCAAAACACATTTAACAGTTGAAATTTTAGCAGTGAATATTTCTAAAACCTGCCATTTTGCACATACTGTGTTTGATGATCCTACTGTTTATGTATTTTTAATACATCTCTCACCTTAATCTGAGCATCCAATTAAGAACATGTCTGAAGAAAATAGGGGAGTTTGGAAGAAAAAGAAATAGAAATAAAATAATACTACCAGAAACCTTAGTAGTCCCATACGTCTATGCCATTTGCTGCTCAAAACCAAGAAAAAGATTTAAAAACAAAGTCATCTTTCAGAGCAGATCTTATGCCTATGAGTCAATGTCATCTTACTACTCAGGTGTCGAGAAGGTTTGTCCTTGAAACCCAGATTTCCCTTACATACACTGACATGTATTTTGCAAGCCCTTGAAATTACACAACGGAAGGAGAGTTGAAAACTGCTGCCAGGGCTACAAATGGTCACGGTTGTCCCATGAACCTTTGATTCCATGAGCTCTGGTGCTGCAGGTGGGAGCCGTGGGGCTGCAGGCAGGTAGTCGGCACTGCTGGGGTGGCTGCCTCTTTGGCCAGGTGGGGAAGTGCAGGTGTACCTCTGAGGGCAGGATACAGATGTTTTCATTACTTTCACATCAGCAGCTGGGCAGTCACTCGCCTCCTTTTTTTTTTTGCCCAAAGTGCTGCATGTTGTCTGAAGCAGCAATACTTGAGAGCGGACGGCATCAACTGGTGCAGTGGGTGCTGTGGCTGCCTCACTCAGAATGCAGAGGAAAGTGGGGATATACTGACCTGACTTCAGCACTCCTGAGCTGGATATTCAGGAATGTTCCAGGACACTTGAATTAACTGCTGTTTTTTCCAGGGGATTCTCTGTGGCCTCTGCTTAACAGAGAGAAAAACCGATGTCCCATTGTTGTTAAAATTTACAACCCAATTGGTTGAAACCAACATGCCAAGTTACAAAGAAACTTGCTTCATCAGATCTATTAATCCAATATTATCAGCATCTAGCTGGATGGCTCTCAAGGGGCTTTGGGAAGAGAGGGAAAGGGTGTTTGGTTTTTCATGGTGGTATTCTTCCTTTCCTTGCTTTTCTTTGTTTTAACTTCTTTCTGTTGAAATGACAGCAAAGCTTACATGTTGTCGTAGTTAGCTCTTCATACATCTATTTCCAGTTAAGGGGTGCAAGATCTTGGGCCAGTCTACATTTTTCTAGTGGTCTTCAAACACAGTAATCAAAAACAATGTGTTGCTTTGTTTGCAAAACCCAAACCCAAAAGTTATCACTTCCTTGTCTCTGACAGCCTCACAGCAGTGGAACTTCCTGGGCCTCTTGCTTGGCTTGGTTGCTTGGCAAAGTTCAAAGAATCCCTTGTTGACGAGGGGTTAAAAAATCATTAGGAATATATTTTCTCTCTATTCTTTACCTCAGATTGTATTATACTTGTATTTGGAAACAGCGCATCAGTGATTGGAACATGATTTAGGAAAAGTTACTAAATGGTGTTAAAGTGTTTATATTAAAGCTCCAGCATACACTCATACAAGGTCCTTGAGTTATCAAAATATTTGTTAGTGTTTGTTATGTGAGCAGTGTGGCTGGAAGCTCAGACCTTGAAAAGGCCTTTACTATTTTTTTCACATCTTATTTTTCACAGTTTATTCCTTTTGTTTCCTTTTGTTTTTAAAGAAGACGATCCTCCCCTGCCTTGCAAGAGTGGAGTGTTTGATGTGACTTTGTTTTGGAAAGTGGTAACACCCACTTGGATACTATTTGTGAATTGTCAATGTCATTAGATATTACCGTGTTTAGCTGGATTTTGAAATACAAGGTTCCGCTCTGTGTTGTCTGTGCATCTGTATTAACTGTCTTCTTAGCTGTGGTGTTTTTTTACTTGGCAAGTATTCCTAGCAGAAACTCACGCAGCAGTTCCTTCTAAAACTTCAGCATTTGTAAGTGCACTGTTATCATTGGATATTTTAATATTCTATTTTTAAAACTGCCTTTTAAAAAGAAAATACATGGAACATTTATCAAAAATATGGAACAAAAAAACTACCCTAGCTCCTAAGCCTTTTAAGCAAAATACAAAGCAGTACAGCTAATCTGTGCCTTCTCATACAGAGTGTAACACACAATCCAGGCAGTAGCTCCTTAGCTCCAGAAATCCATACAGCTTCAGTAAAGTCACTCTTGAGGGAATCTGCTATGACTGTTCCCTCTGTGTTCCCTGTGAAGCATCCAGTGCACACACTGGGGCAGGATCAAACTACACCCGCACCGAGAAGGGAAATAAATGCCTGAATAGGATTTCTTAGCATACTAGGGAGAGTTGGCGAGGGAGGAGCCAGTGGTAATGAAAAAAAAAAGGTAAAGAATGAACAGGCTTTTTTGGAATTATTTGTAGAGTGTGTCACAAAAACACAACAGCAAAGAGTAAGGCAGCGTCCTAAGAACATGCATTGCAATGGTCGGAGTCCCTTTGAAATGCTGTGGAGTCCATGCCTGCATTAATCCCAGGGAGACTTGATGCAGTAGGGGGAGGATGTTTTGAACACGAAGAATTGTTCTCTTTGTCTCAGTGACCTGACTGAGGATGAACAGATTTCCCATTTGTACATTAAGTATATTAAGTCAGCCCATAAGTCAGCCAGTGTCTTACTGTGGCTTTAAGTTCCAAAGAGGTGGGAGTCCATCCATTGTTTTATTTACAGCCATATAAATTTGTCTTCCATAGTATTTAACTGTTGTGTTCCCAGGTAACACTGGTCACTGCTAAAAGTAATCATTTGGTTTTGTCAGATTTAAATGTATTTAATAACATTTTCAAATAACAGATGTTTCTATTTCTGTCAGTTCACCTCATTTTTAACTTCTGCAGCATAAGTAGGAAAAAATGTATTGTGAAAACTTGGGGAGTTGATATGAGAGCTGACTTTCTGTGGGAATTTCTGTGTGCAATCCCAGGTGGTTTAGCATGACTGAGTTGCCAAGTTAGCGCCTGGGTGCAGAGGGAAGGCTTCAAGGCCGAATGATAAGAAGTTAAGTCCTTCCATGTTTTGTACACTTGTTTCCTCTCTTACTTTCCTATCTGAGCACCTCAGATGATCAAAAATAACTGGCAAACATTTTTTCTTGTTTGTTTTTAAGTAGTCTTGAACTGACAAGACAAGAAATCCTTAGACCAAAGGACAGTATTTTTCAGAAGGCTGCAAATGTCTGAAAGTGGAGATGCAGAATATATTTACCTCAGCCATGATTTTACTGCCATAATAAGATTTTTTTGCTTTGCTGCATACACCAGGACTTTAAGATTATGTTAGCTTATGCTGAGCTAAATCCAGATACGGGATTTGGTTGTAAAATATACAAGGAGAGGTTTGTGTCTGCAGAAAGTCTCTACAATCCCCTTTCCATGAGAGGATATTAGCAGGGTTGAAAGGAATCCATTGCGCAGTGCTTCCATGCAATCCCAGCTGAATTAATTGTGACCTTGCTTTTCACACCCCTGCAAGGCTCCTGAGGAGCCAGGGGGTAACTTCAGTGGGCTTCTTCCAGATGGCAGTGTTCTTTCCCTGTGGGTATTTTGGTGTTGTTGAAGCTTGTGTTGACCAGAAGAATGTCAGTAAGCACTGCGCTCCTTCGCCTTGTGCTTCTCTGTGCGATGCTTTCTATGTGCAGGGACTGCAGGAGAGGCACCTCCTGAGCCTGGACAGCCCCTGCAGGAGTGGCACCTCCTGAGCCTGCACAGCCCCTGCAGGAGAGGCACCTCCTGAGCCTGCACAACCCCTGCAGGAGAGGCACCTCCTGAGCCTGGACAGCCCCTGCAGGAGCGGCACCTCCTGAGCCTGCACAGCCCCTGCAGGAGAGGCACCTCCTGAGCCTGCACAGCCCACACCAAAGGTCATCCACCCATACACTGCGTGCTCCTGAGCAAACCCTTGTGCTCCCCCTCAGTAGGAGCATCCACAATGGCTGTAGCTTAACTACTATCATTTGGTGATTCATTTGCAGTGCTTATTTGCTAAAAATTGCATAGCCTGTTCTCAAAAGCAAGGCGAAGAAAAAAGCAGCTGTTATGAAAAGGAGGAAGAAAAGCTCACACATACAAAACACAGAGCTTTAAAGAACCAAACACACATTGTTAGGAGAGGGGGGAAACCCCCAAAATTTGCCATGTCTTATCTTTGAAAAAGATCAGAAATAGATTTTTGAGGTACCATTCATATTTTAGACAATTATCAGCAATAGCAGTGAGTCTAATAACATACAGATTTAAAATCAGTTCTTACTTACATTTCTTACTTTTGTGGGTGTTCACAGAGAATAAACCAGGAAGTTTTTCCCTCTTGTAAAAAGGTGCGATTTAATATTCAGTACTGGTGAATTTTAGACATGTGATACTGATACTGCAATAAACCACTACTTTGTAAGTGGTCTAAGAAGCATCAGAACAGACCAGTCCAAACTTTATTCTGTTCTATCACTGAATACAAAGAGAAACTTCATTGTGCCTCTCTTTATTCTAGCACAGCTTCTATGGAATTTGATTAAAAAAGCAGAAAATTGACATGACTAAAAAAGAAAAAGTTAATCTTCAGTACTATGGAATGTTTTGCAAAAATCTTTTGCTTTCTGCATAGAGAATTGATCAACAAAAAAACTGTAGCCAAACTCAAAACTTCCCATTCAGATATTTTAAAATGTTTTGTTTAAAAATTCATAATCAAAAGATTTTAATGCTGCCAGGTTCATTGTTTTCTTTACCTCAGTCTGAACCTATTTTTTTTCCTTCTTGAGCTACTGCAGCACTTCATCCTTTCTCCCATCTCCTACTGTGTCAGGTTTCCCAGGCTGAAGATACTTTTTTCTTTGCATGTCATCACTATGCAGCTTCTGTGCCCAGTGGGGAGGTTGTATTTTGCTGTCCAAAAGCAGCTCTGTTGTCCAGTCTACAAGACACCAAAATTAGAAATCTGCTAAGGTCCTCCGGCAGCCCGGAGAGACACAGCTTATCCCAAAACAAAAACACTCAGTCTGTTTTGAAAGTGATGCATTTTCTCTGCATGAATTAAACTTGGCTTTTAATGAAGTACTTCATTTGGTTTTGCTGATGGAAGATTTCAGTTTTCAGCTCAAGTTAAAACACTTCCATGCTAAAATTCCTGCTGTTCGGTTTTGTTCTCCTGACCAAGTCTCTTCCAAGACTCTCTTATTCTTTGTTTTCATGGGTTGTAACTGGGAAATACCCTTGTTATGAAGACTTTTCCTCTGAGATGCATTCCCTGTTCTTACAGGCAGGGAGTTATGGAACCAGTTTTCTTTCTCAAAGTGGAAGAAACATGTCAAGGTCAGATGATAAATTTCCTTGCAGACAAATAGACAGATTTATGTTGAAGGTCCTGACCAGCTTGAAGTCCAGTGAAACAAAAATTCCTGCCTCTGTGTGTATATTTAAGGAATAAGCCACAGATGAGTCATGAATGCAGCATTACTAATGACCCTACCCACACCACAGCTGCTGAACCTTTCTGCAAGGCAGGATGAGCTGCAGACCTCCCCCAGATGCCAAGAACACCTCATCAGTACTCTCTGAGTCTGATGGTCTCTGACAGGCTTTCAAGCCTGGCCCCCCACCTTCTAGCTGAGGAGACTTTGTAGAATCTCAGAAAAAAACCTGTTCTCTGCCCCATGCATGATGGGACCCACCCACATCCCTTCCTTGGCCTCACCTCCTGGGTGATGAAATCTCCCAATCCTCCAGTAATCCTTGTAGCACTGAATTTACCTTTCGGTCATGAAGCTGCAGCAGAGAATCACTGAATGAGTGAGTAAATGCGTGCAAATGCATGTAAACAGGAGAGAATGTGGTAATTTGTGCAATCTTAATATTCTTCCTATATGCCTATTAGCATTTTCTTTGATGGACTGGCTTTCCTTTGACGTACTTTTAAAAATGACCTTTGTAAAGGCATTTCATGAAAGTAAGGTAGGAATAGTTCAGTGTTGTTTTAGAATAAGCTAAAATCCTTTTGTGCTTCTTCTTGTTAAACAAGCAATTTTTGTTCCAGGGCAACACAAAATTTGAGTTGAAAGTAGGATGAGAGCAATTAAGATCCAAGAAGAGGTGTGTATAAAGCTAGAATTAAAGAAAGCTGAAAAGCAAAATTTCAGCTGAAGAAGAAAAGACTGATAAATACATTGAAAGCTTTTGATGGGTGCAAAGTATGTAGAAGGGCAGCTCATTTAATTCTGGCTTTTGTTTTAACTGTCAGTTTACTGCAGCTGAAGGTTTTGATTTCATTCTAAAGAACATTTTGGCGAAGGGTGTTTCCTCTGCCCCCAAATGTGATGGGCAAAATAAATTTGAAAGATTTGCCACATGCATGTGATTTCTCACTGTTTCCATTAAATCTAGATTTAATAGATTTTTCTTTTTAAAATGAGATCTGTCATTCTTTTTTCTCCTTTCTATTTTGCTTTTCTGAGTGGCTACTTTTGAGTCTTCTTTCAGGCCATCACAAGCCCTTTCATTAAAAACAAGCCATTTTCATAAGAATCTTGCCACTTCCCATTTGGAAACCTGTACATGGGTTCTGCTGCCTTTTTAAGCCCTGTGCTGTGTGACAGTGGTGCCTGGGGAAGAGCTTGCTGTTGGATTTCTCCCAGTGTCCCACTGCTATAAGCCACTCATCTCTCTGGGGGAGGTATGGGAGGTCCCTGAAGCTTTTTGGGGAGTTGCTTCTCAATGGTTCGTTAGGTGCTTGACCTCACAGGTGCTTCTTGGAGCTGCTCAGTTTGCAACTGCATACTTGGAAAAGTGGGGGGGTTGGGGGGGGGGTTGATGAAACTTGATTGTTGGGATAAAATGGTGCTTCATTGCCTTGCTGCCATGTAAATAAACAGTTTCTGTGAGAGTTTTAGTGGTGAATTGGAACTATTAACTCAGAAACTTCAGGCTTCAGCCTTTTGCTGGCTTTTCCACAAGGGAGATGGAGTTCTGAAGCCCTGTTGCAACACTAACAACCTTCAGAATAGTGGCACTTTTTTGAGCCAGTGCTATGATTTCAAGGTGATTTGTGTTGATATTCTCTATTTTTTAAAAAAAACAAAATGAGTATCAACAACTTTTTAAAATCTGGAATTAGATCAGGCACCAAACAAGCTTACCTGAAGCATTTCAGTCCTGCTATACCATAGACCACAGTTTGATGTCTAGGGGTTAATAAAATAATTTTTATCACTTAGGAGTAGGAGTTTGGGTTTGAGTTACCTAGGCAGTAGTATCCCTTAGTCTGAATTAATTGATTCTAAAAAGTGCAAGTCAAGTGCACAAATCTACTTTATGAGCAAAGATAATGGATTATCAGTTGGGGTGCTGGAGATATGAGCCAATTTACATTAGCATATGCTTAATAATGTTTTTCATACTTTCGTTGAAAATTATGGTGTGATTTTATTCCTTTCTCTTCTAGCTTATGTATCTGAAAATGGGAATCGTGGTAGTTTTCAAGCAGCATTGGTTGTTCACTGAGCATCCAAAATCAAAAAGTAATAATCATGTTTTAGAAGGCAAGTGAAAAATCACTGCTAGTTCTTCCTTGTGAGTTACATTGTGAATGGGATGGTTTGCATTGCAGAGAGTTACGATGTGTGTTTGAAAGTTGTATTCAAGAAAGAAAAGCTGCAAACAGGTTCAGTCAGCTGATGTGCTGGGTTTCATTCTGCCTTTATCTTTTGCTCCCACAGGAGGAAGTACTTCTAATTGATTATGTTCTTCAATATTTCACAAAATATAAATCTGCTGTGACTTCCAGACTTTGCTGAGGATGGATTAGGAGACAAGGAACAAGAAGAGCTGCCATGCATGGTGGAAGTAGTGTGGAAAAGTTTAGTGCAAACTTGACCCATATCATTACCAACCTATCAGTATTCACAAACAGGAATTAAAAAATATAGCAGATACATTGACAGGTATCCTAGTAGAGGCTTCAGTTTTCAAAAAAGTTTAATTCCTTTTGGAAATACTTTTAAGAATTAATAGTTATCATAGTCCTTTCAGCTGTAACTACTTATAATAATTAGAGCTGTGGACATGTATATATATTCAAGAACAGATAGTAGGACAAGCAATCTATGGCAGTGATAACTTTATGCAAAGAGCTGTGCTATCCTACACAGTGGAGTTTCTTGCTGTAGGCAGTTCACTGCATGTGTCTATCCTCACTGGCTCAAATCCTGGAATAAACACCTTGATCTTCTTTCTGGGCAGATAAAGTGGAGCTGAGAAGTTCTCAGAGTTTTTTCTGAGACCTTTCAGATCAAAATCTAATACCAAATTGTTTCTGCTGTGCTTCATTAGAGGTGCTTGCAACTGGATTGCTATTGATTGCTTTTGAATGTGAGTCTGCATTTTAAAAAGTAGCAAGAGAAAAATGACAGTGATGGATGTGTACCTTAATATCCCTCTGTCAGATGTGAAGGAAACTGCAGTTCATCAATGGCCTGTTAATGGCAGAAAAGCCAGTGACTATTCACGACCCAAAGGCTCTGATCTTACAACCACTTGAGAGTTGTGTGTCCTTATTAATGTAAGCAACTGCACTGAACATTTGGGATTACTCAAATCAATAAAACATCATGAGTCTGAGTGATCTGGAATCAGTACCTTGGAAGCTGTTCATGTAGGAAAAAGCTGTGATCAGATAATCAGTGTCAGAAATGTAAGTATAAGAAGGGTATCGGTGCTTCTGACACTTGAGAGTTTCCCTGTGCTTTCCAGCTCACAGTAGCAAAATATGCAAGGTTAATAATGTAGAAGTAATACACTTTGTGGTGTTAATCACTAGAACTCGCTTTGTCAGTTTTGTGACAGCTCACATCTGAAGGCTATCTGAGGTCAGTGGGTTATGCCACTGAGGTCAGACTGAGATTTCACTTGTTTTCACCCATTCTGTGCTGCTGCTTTGCTTTGTGCAGGCCTGATTTTTTAAAAAGAAATATTGTTGATACATGTGACATTTTCTTATCATCTTTAGCATGATAATGACATCAGACAGGAAATGCTGAGGCATCTTCAGGTCCTGCTATGGCAAAGGAATTAAAGGAGTGTTTAGATCTCACAGAGATACTGTGGTAATAGTATCTCCCTTCCCAGGTTCTTTAAGTGACTCTAAAACACTCATTTGCAACACGTACTCACCGTCTGGCACATGTAAAACTGCCCTGGTGTGCTTGTGTGTACAGCAGGAGTCTGCAGTTCACCTGAAGGTGGGCATTTAAGGACTGGTGTGAGAGCTCTCATGATCACACTTCCTCACCTCCTTTTCACCCATCCTAACCCCACCCTGCTATTCCCCTCATTTACCCTTCAGGACCACCCTATGGATTTGGTCGTCAGCATCCCACAGTCCTGGTTCCCTATGCTGTAGGAAGACAACAAAGCACTCTCTGCAACAGTTAGTGGCAGTCAGCCATGACTTTCCTTCTGAGATGAAAGTTACTCTGGGCATTTAGCAGCACTTGGGGCGATAAGTCATCAAGAAATGTCTTTTGTTTTTTTACAGTTTGTGCCTTCCAGATTTTTCCCTTTTGTTTTGCCTCCTGTCTTCCTTTATTTTGGCTTTACCCCTTCTTCAGTCACAGTAGTTAAAAAGATACCAAACACAAAGTAGGTTTTGAAGACAAATATTTTGAAAAGTGGGAAAAAATAGGAACAATTCATACAGCTTTCACTGAAAACAAAAGAATTTTCAGACAGTAATGTTTATAGTTTTATTGACTGTGCTATGCACACATGTTAGAAATGGTCCTTCAACTGACTGTCTCCCAAGACATGTAGTTGCATCAAACCTCAGTTCCCTAGTCCATGACTTTTTGTTCTAATTAGATGAAGGAACCCAGTTGACTCTGGCCAGTGTCCTAAGTGAGAAGTGATTGTCTTCTGGGACTGCAAGTGTTTGCTTTATAAATCTAGACTGCTGTTTGCATTGTAGTGGATTTCCACCAAAGTCTTACATGGGTAAATATATTTGGTGTACTACTGATTTTTTGGGTTATTTCAGTTTTCCTGTGCTATTGTGAGAATGCAAGAAGGAAAAGGCTATCATTTAGTTACCGTATGCTGGTATGTGTTTTCCTGTGATAAAGAAAACCAGAATTTTATACTTTAGACTACATTGCATCCAAAGTATTATCTCTGTGTCATCTAAGCTAATTCCAGTACCAGACCTGAATGTATCATTTTCTGCTCATGAAGTTGTTTGAACAGTGTCATGCAGGCATAGCCACTTGTGGTGACTGGAAAATAATATCCCAGACATCTTAGATTCTTTGGGAAGAGACTGCAAAGGCAAAGTAACCTGCCAGCAAAGGAAACAGATTGTTTCTGAAGTACAGTAAGTAGCACCTGTTGCTCCTCTTCTCATGTTAAGATACTTTCCATCAAGACCGTGTGTGATAGACCATCCTCAGCCTGCTCCAGTGACAGGATCTTTGAAGAAGCATGGAGGTTGGTGGTTTGGGGTTTTTTTAATGAGCACTTTTTTCTCCAAAAATGGGGAAATGCAAGATTTAAAAATATTTGAACATATTCTCCTCCTCTTCCTAATTCCTTAGCAGTTTGTGGAAAATTACTGCCTTCCTTCTCTGATACGTCATTTGCAAATTTTGTAGTTGGATGTAATTATTTAAAAAGCAGAATAGGCACCACAGCAAGTTTCACTTTCTGTGATCCTTGACAAAAAGTGCTTTACAGTACCCTTTTTATGGGCAGTCTTGCTTTTTACAAAAATTAAGGCACATTATGTTCAGATTTATCCACAATGGTGCTGTAGTGGTGAATGTTTAACCCCCAGTCTGTGCCCTAAGTAGCATGTCACTGTGACAGCACAACTCTTATCATGGCTCGATGTCACGTAGTGGCAACAAAGCACATGGGTCAAACAGCTTGGCCTGGAAAGATTAGTTCAAATAACACTTGTCTGTCTACAGTACTTGAGAAAATACTGGAAAACAGAAGAATCAAATAAAAACCCGGTGTTTCATTCTTTCTCTCAACTTCTGTCAGGAAATATCGACCTCGTACTTAACAGATCAAATGTTTGTCTTAGATATGCCTTCAAATAGAGAATTAATTGAATTCAAAGACATGGTGTGACCTGAGATGAAAATGCTTACCTCTGGTTACATGTAAAACACTGAGTTCATAAAGCAGCTCCAGTAGCTTTTAGCTAAGGAAGTTCTGTCCTAGCAAAATGAGTGTACATGCACTAATGAAACTGGCACTGCTTTTGTTGCTTGGGGGACAAGGGGTGGTAAGTAAAGCATGCTATATAAAGTCTCTGTAGAATTTAGGCAGATACTCTAATTATGTGTATTTATGGTTTATGGTATATGAAAAATTGGATCCCCCAGCCATTACCAACAAGTACCTTGTGAGAGCTACCAGTTTGCATTACCATTTGTGTATAGAAACTCCAGTTTCTATACAAGCCACCACTGCACTTGTATGATTCATAGCTGTTAGAAAGAAAGACTTATTAGTCACCTACTTCATTCCCCTTCCTGTATGGAATTTTTCTTTATTGTGCTGTACATTTGCTACTTTTTTGTCAGTCTAAATTTAAATTATCAGAGTAATGGAGCTCCCACTGCTTCCCTCAGGAAAATGTTCCAGAGCATTAACAGATCTGCTGTTAAGAAAGATACTAATTTCCTGATATTATTTTTTCTTTTATTAACTTCATTTCATTGCTCTAACTGCTGTCTTCTGTGCATTTTCCCATGTTGTCATTTTGAAACTTAAGCATTGCACCCTGCAAACTTGTCTTGTTTATTTTCAGCTACTACATACTAATATGAACAGGTAAAACTTAACCTGTACAGGCCTCTGTTTAGTAGGAGTAAGGCAGTAAAACTGCTAAAATTGGTTCATTTTACAGCAACACATCTTTGCAAGAGCTCCAGAAGTAATTACAAACCACAGCTAAAAGCTTCACATGAGCTGAAAGTTGATTTCTTAAGCCATTCTGTAAAAATGATGGTTGCACTTACCTGAACCAAGTAGACAGAGTTAAAGTAAAACCTCATGTAGACATCAATTTTGATTTGAGTTTTCTAGTTTATCTAGAGGATTGGTAGGATACTGCAGATAGTTGAAGAATTTTCAGTAATTTTCCCAATGGAACTTACAGTCCTGTGTCAGCTTCCCTAAGCTGTTTCAGCACAAACTTTGAACCAAAGACAGTGGTTGGCTTGTGCTGCCTTCAGTTCTGCCCCAAAATGGATGATGAGCAGTTGCTACTCACCACAAGTGTGTGGTACAAGACGGTGGTTTATGGTATGTTTTTCTGCTTTGCATTCAGATGATCATTGTTACCTGAGATTATAGACAGTGGCTTAGCTCAGGTTGTATCAGAAGTCATCAGACACTCATTCACCTGACTACACTTAAAACCTATTTTCAGCGGGTACCAGTTTAATGAAAAAAGGAATTCTTAAGTGGAAATAACTCACAACAGGTTTGTGTTGCTGGATTCTGCATTCAGGAATAAAATCTGGCTTAAATGTGCATCTTAACAGTACCTTGCTCTAAGTACACATACTTAAGAGCAACTCTTGTACCCACCCTTCTGCTGTGAAATTTACCATCATGAATTTCCTTGCAAACTTCAGATCATGTGAACAGCTTTCAGATAGCTTGCATGCTTCCAACATCCATCTCTTTTCACTGTCTCTTGGACTTGGAGTGTGTTGCACCGACCTTGTCCTAACTGCCAGCCCTCTTTCTGCTGAGCTCCTTATATAATTCTGGTTCACAAAACTCCATCTTCTGCTTGGGACAAAGTTTCAGCCATGGTATCTTACCCTGGATGCCAGCTGGTATAGCAGATACAGAGAGCTTGTTCTGAAATTTGTAGAGTTTATCTGTTTCGTTAAGGATCTGTCATTCTTTTACAGGAAGTGACAGTGTTTTATATGATAGTATTTCCGTAGGAAATGCTTACAGTAGAACTCAAGGATTTTGAAAAGGAACTGTTTTCTGAGGCTAAATGAGGGCAAGAGCATAAATAGAACTTGATTTTACAGAACACGTTCTGTAGTCGTGACTATGGAGAATGAAATAAATACCTACAATGCAGAGAGTAGGATGGCAAACATGGCTCTGCTCTTTGCTCAACAGTATGTCTTACTTCTTGAAATATTTGCATCTCAAATGGCCAGCTTATTAGGCCTTTGAAGTCAGTGAGAAGACTGCAAATGACATCTCCTGTTGTTTTGGTGTATTCAGTGTTCCTGTCTTAAATATCCAGGGAAGACATGAGGGCAACAAGACAAAAGATGATCATACAGATCATACAGTTAAAATAAACTGGCTATCCAGGCCAGTAACTTCTGGCTTTGCCAGGTTACTTGCAGGTAATGGGAGGGAGACACTGCCTTCAGAGATAGCAAATCCTAGTGTACTTTGTTAGCTCCTTTTCAAGAGCCAGTGTTCCATTTTATTTTGTAAAATTGAGTAAAATGAAAATCAAAACCAAATCAGTCTTTTGAGGTTTGGCCCAATATTTGCTCAAACTGGCATTACTAAGATTACTGTGAATATATTACAAGAACTGCAGTCAAATCATGAGTGTTTGAACAGGTTTTTCCATAGCTTAACTGCTCGGGCTGTCTTTACCTAGTATGTGATCTTATTGCCACTGAGTG
Source organism: Erpornis zantholeuca (assembly GCA_013400515.1). NCBI lineage: Eukaryota > Metazoa > Chordata > Aves > Passeriformes > Timaliidae > Erpornis > Erpornis zantholeuca. The sequence continues at coordinate 197,736 of VZTN01031478.1, forward strand.
ATGGGTCTGTTCCTTTTGTTAACTCAAGCTGTTTTTTAAACGGTAATTGTTCTTTTTAAATTTTAAGTGAATCTTCAGACTTTATCTGATAAAGCTGACTGCAAAATGCACAAACCAGCATTAGGATTATTTTATGTTGCTTAACTGACCATGTTGAATATTAAGCACTGACAAATTAGTCTTTTGTCCCTTTTATTCTCTGAAGTCTAGGTGAGCAGAACATGTGGAAATTCCCTATATTTAGCAGTCTTAACAGGATCCAGAAAGGTAAAAATACTAACTGGGTGTTTTGGAAGTATTTAGTTCTACCTTAATGTTGTTTCACTCAGATCTGTAGACTTCTTGCCAAGAGATAGGTCCAGGTTGAAAATACCTGGGAGGAAGTAGCTGCTCTGCCTGAAAAGCAAATATTAGTACAGAGAAAGTATGTTTTCTGATGCAGTCTAATAGATAGGTTTGTTGAGATGAACGTCACTTTTGGGATTGTATCAACTGAGGGGGAACTGGCAAGTGGGAACTGGCTTTGCAAATCAGAATGGAAGCCTTACTGTAAAAAGTAGCATAGCAGAGAGTAGGCTGGAATACTCTCTACTCAGAGTTTACATTCCACTTAAGTCCTACGGTATACTAACATGTTTGTTGTATATTGTGTGTCTTTTGCTATGCAGGTTTAATGATCTATAAAAAGCCTTTATATGAATTTGTCTTTGGATGTCTGCTCTAAAATGGTGACTTTGCATATTTATATGATGAACTCTACATTTATGTTGACAGATGAATAATTCAGTAGCTCTGAGAAAACAGTCAAAAGTCAACAAAAGCAGCAGAAATGTCTGCAAGACTGCAGAGAGCTACAATTTCTAACCAGGAGACATAACTGTCGTGTTCTGATGTCATGTCTTGATCCTCAGATAGATCCTGTGGTGAAGTCAGGCGATAAAAATTTGTGACCTCAGAGCAGTAAGAAATTGAGATACAGGACAATGGCATCTTTGGAGGTATGAGGGAAAGGGTCAAACTGAGAAGAGCAGTTGTGGAGATGTGTTTATCTGCAGTCTAAAATACAAAATGGTTCAGGAAAAAATTGCTTATAAAGTAATTTGCTCTCTTAGTTTGCCCCTGGAAAATTTCTTCTTAAGATACTATAGAACAGCTCAGTCGAACAATAAAAGCAATTGCCAATCTGAGTGTATAGAAAAACAAACCGTTTTTATAAAGGAAGAAATTAATTCTGTCACATACTTATAAAGTGTCATATTTTCAGATAGAAAAAACTACTTTACTACCTACTCACTTTCTTTCTCTAATCTTCTATGAATTTGAAGTGTTCTGAACTCTTACTAGGAAGTTGACATGCAACTTCTTGAGAGTTGTATAGCAATGTATAGACTACAGATGCAAAATTTGGGAAGCTATTTTAGTTTGACCATTTGGTTATTTTATGTGCAAACAGCCTTTACAATTAAGTGTATGCTGGTACTTCTGTCATGTCATAAATGCAGTGACCCTCAACAAAAGAGGTTAATGGCTTTCGTGTCCTGATGCTGTTTGTCCAACAGAGATGTAAAACAGAGCACTAAAGGGTTGAATTTGTAGTGTTCTTTGGCTTCTCCATAATACTGTTTTATTAAAAGGCAGCTGAGAAGGTTTTATCTTTTAAGTGAAAAATACTTGTTTTCTAGTGAAAAGGACCTGGTTTAATCATATGAAAAGTATTTTCAGAATAATTTAAGGGTAAATAAATACTACTGATGCAGAACTGCAGTAAGCCACATCAGAATTTTATTAAGAAATAACTTTAATGATTATGTTATAAACTTAAACAGCAATAATGGACTTTCAAAATACAGGTCTGTGACTCTCATCACAGTATGGTAAAGGCTGTCATATAGGAAGATGTGGAGTGGGCTAAAGGGAATGCTCCTGGGACCTGGCAATTAACACATTCTGAGCACACAGCTTTCTCTACAGTGCTTACTCGGCATGTGGCAGAAGCATTAGGAAACCTTGATTGTTTCACAGGATTTTTTTCTAGTAACGAAACTCATGGTTACAGAAGTTTAATTTATGTATGTATTAGATGGAAAAGCTCTAGGCATTTGTGCATAAAACTGTAGGAAGTATGTTAAATGGTTTTCCTAACCATAGCATGAAATTTTCAGAGAGGGTCACCATACCTGCATGACAAAATGTGTGCAGAGTAATACTTGAGCAGATCACAGACCAAGGGCTAGGAGAGATTTAACCCTTTGGCTTGGCTCTTCCCTCGCTGATTTCATGGCTGGAGTCTGCCGTTGTTGGGAATGCTGTACTCAGGACCTGTGGACTGCTGGGTCTCATGATCCAGCCCCTAGCCTGCTCCCAAATCTTCCTTTACAGTCTCTTTGCAGATGGCAGACATCTCCTCCAAGTGCTGTTTGAAAGGCTGCAGAGAAGTGTCTCTGGGTAGCTCCTCTGTCCTTGATACTCCTTCGCACATTTGTTGTCTTCTGTGAAGCCGAGGGCTTTTGTGCTGGAGTTGTGAACCCGGGGGGGATCTCAGCTCGCCTGTAAATGCAGTAACACTGATGGAAATGGAACACATACATTCCTTGTAGGACTTAGTGCTCTGTGGAGAAAATCCTTAAATACCAGAAATGGGGGGCCAAATATATCCTTAAGTATAAAGTGGTAAATTTAAATAAGCCCAGACACCAAATTCCTATACAGGTTGCTTCTATCCCTTATTTTAGCCTCAGTAAGCTTTATCTTAGATCTGACAGTGGTTTAAGATACGCAGATAAGTATTTTTGTGCATTTTGGAAATCCAGCAGTAAGCAGAGTGTCGTGTATGTTAGGGAGCAAGTGAAGAGCTTTGTTAGCTGAGTATTACTGGCATAACACAGCCATCTTGAGTCTCTTGGTTTCTGAAAACTCAGGTTATTGTTTGCAGTTTTCCATCGACCTGATTCATGCCCAATGGTTTTGAAAAAATGTAGTTGTATCAAATGGATGTCAGCAGTGCAAGCCATGTCCTGCTGTTTTGTTAGCCCCTCAGCATCCTGAGGTGCAGACTTGCAACATCTTGTAGGATAGGAAAGGGATGGGCAAACTGAAGATACTGGTACCACTGTCTGCTCCTGGGAAAGTAAAGATGAAAAAACAGCAACCTGTATTAAGTTTACAGTAAAGCTCCTATAAATTGAGAAGCTTTCTCAAAAATGGACCCCCATGATGCTTCGCTGGCAGGCCTCTCTAGAAGAGCATCACCATGGAAAAGGGCTGCCAGCAAGATAGAACAGGAAAGCAGATCATCAGCTCCTCCAACCAAATAGCCTGAGGACCGAGAATACAGGCATGGGTTTTGGCGCTTACCCCACCGTGACTTCCCTCTCAACAAACCTTTTCTCAGGGCAAAATCAGGTAAAAGTATCCCAAGCAGAGCTGCAACCTCCCTCCCATTACAGGATTTGCTATAGGAAGGAAGGAGCAAGCCTGCAGCCATTATAGTTCTATTTTACTGCCCTGTTAAATGTGATGCCATACTGCTATTTTTAATTTAATTCTTTTGTGGAAAGAGAGGCAATAAAACAAATTGCTTCTATGCTTCATTCACACACCTAATGGGAGAACAGTGCAAAGGAGCTGGAAACCGTAACCTGCATGAGGAACAGCAGCAAGAATTTCCAAATGCACATGCTTGGAGTATGCTGAAAAGCTGTCATTTGCTAATGAATCCACTTTTCATCCCCATTTTTGGTTGTATCCAGGTACGATTTTTACAATAGTAAGTTGCATTCCTTTCAGGTTCATTTGTGCTGTCCTGCAGTTTTCATTGTAAGCCGAAGAACACCTGACTATAAGGTGTGTATATACATGACCTTGTAAAAGGCTTTTTGCTGTTTCAGCAGAGGCAGGGGAGACCACAAGTGAGAGTAAAGATCCTTATCAGGGACTAGAAAAAGAGACCAGGGCTTGGGCAAATTGTGCCCACAGCCATCCAGATAGAAAGCTAAAGGATTAAAGAGCCCCATAAGCAGAGAGCCAAAGAGCTCGAGTTGCAGGGCCACAGGGAATGATGAACAGTGTGAGAGAGATTTAATAAACCAAGCAGAGGATTGATGGATTTTATTTCCCTCCAGATTTTTGCATTGGGAGTAGAAGGCTGCCTGGGTAGTTTGAGACTCTCTCTGCTCCAAGAAAAGGAGAATGCAAACTACCAAAAGGCATAAAGGGTAGGCTATTGATGAACCTTTTGGTAGATAGGTAGTGAAAGGAATGGCATATTGCATGCTTGCTGTGGGTGCCTGATACTCCAGATTGTGTGCAAGTGGTATCAGTGAGCCAGTGGGTGCATCCCCATTGATGCTTCCTTTGTCACACCACTGCTGTTCAAAGGGGAAACTAAGGCAAGAGATGGGTGATCTCTTAATGTAAATACACCTTTCCACTTAATATATTGATGTTTGTTCAGATAGCTGCTTCATAATTTGTTCTTCCAGTTCTTGGTTTCCATATGTCTAAGGGAATGACAGTATATTCTCAGATTTACTTCTATTTATACTAATTAAATACTAGTAAACCTGTCTACCTGAAGAACAAATGATAAATCATTTTTTCCTCAGTTCTATGTTGGACTTCTCTATATTCCTAACTATTAAAGCTCCTTTATTTTTTATGTTCTTCTATCTTACAAACAGTTATGTAAGTTTATAGTCCTGCATAATTTAGCTGTGCACTTCTTGCATTGAACTTAAAGAGAGGAAATCATGAAAAATTATGTAGGAGGAGGATTTCCAGTTATTCAAGGCCTGAAGTGATGAACTTATATGGAGATTTATATTTTTATTAAGCCAAATCATGGTGTCTCCAGAACATCTCCATTGTATATGAGCTGGAGAAAAATCATTTCAAGGTGTACCTGAATTTCTTTTCAAAAATGGTTATACACTGTTGGAAAATAACATTTAGCACCATAGGTCTTAAAAAGGAAAAACCTACAGTAGCAAGATAATTCCTGGCAGTGTGGAAGATCCCCAAAGTAGACTCTATGTAGTCCACTGCCAGTGTAGAGAGAAAAGGAAAATGTTTTTCCAGTAAAGAAAATGCCTGGGATATCATCCTTAATTTGGAGCAAGATAATTCTTAGTTCTGTGGGGTGGTCATTATTTGTAAGTGTGCTTGGTGGCTGCAGGCTGGGCCCCATCCTTGCTGCACCACCCCTGCTCACCAGCTGTCTTGTTCTATGATTCTGAAGGCAGAAGGTGTATCAGTTCCATGGATTACAATGCAGGTTTTGCAATCAGCAAGTGGTGTACACTGAATGATTTGTCTTCCATTTTTCAGTGTCTTGCCATTCCAACTGAGCGGGCAGAGGACTCCTTCCAGGGCTGCAGGCAAAGCGCTCATGTGGTGGACTGTGGTCTGTCTATTATCCACCTACTGCCTCTGCAAATAGAGTTGCTTTTCCTCCAAGTATATGGATCAATCAGGGAGGGCTCCTATGTGGTCTGCTGTGCCCCAGAAAGTCAGGGATAAAGCTAACAAAGAAAGGAGCCGTCAGGAACTGAGATAATAGAGGGTAATGTGCCCACCTGCCTTGTGCCACTGAGGCTTCCAGCTGTCTCTGGCAAAGAGAAAGTAGTTTTGTGCATATCAACATGTCTGAAGGTGGGACACATAGCAGGTCTGACTGTAAGGTAGAACTTAAGCAGTTTTATCTGCTCAGTTATGTCTCTGAAGCAGTGATGTGGTCATGGAAGTTTGGCAGAGGGGATTGTCGTGCCAGTCAGTGAGGACAATGTGTCCTCATTGTCCTTTGTGCAAAGGATTTACCAGGCTCTTGGAAGAGAATTATGTCTTATCCTACACAGTTGTGTGGATGGTGCTGTAGAAATTAAGTACTTTTAACATACTGTAGCCAGGAAGAGCTTGGGCATCCTCACCTGTTAGGGTCAAATTACCCCACAATGCAAGGCAAGTTGTCCCTGTGTGGCTTTGAGAGAGAAACACTGTGTTGGTTTTGCCTTGGATAGGCAAAAGTCCAAAAGTACAAATCAGAAATGTGGGTAAATTTCTTTAAATACAGGGTGCATTCTAATACCCTGTTACTTTGACATTTGCCTCCTTTATGCCTTTGTAGTCTTATTTCAGTGTCTCGCAGTAGCTCAGTTCAATTCCTGGAGGCCTGAAGTGAATAAATCCAAACATGCTCTATTTAGACTTCTTCATGGCCAGCACACATGATATGGCATTTCAGAGACTGAGGGAAGTGAGCCACATTTGCTTGTGGAAAAAAAAAAAAAGAACTGCAGCAAAATAGTGACGTAAGGTTTACCCTGCAGGTTCACCTCGGGTTACAACCGGATCTAATTCAGCATGCTCTTGTCAGTACAGCTTAGTTCAGCTAAACCAAGAAAATACAGTTCAATTCTGCATACAGCTAACTCCTACATAAAGCATCAAAACACTTCCAATCTAATATTTTATTGTAGGCTCTTTTTTTTTTTCCCTTCATTTGAAGAGCTGTTGGGTCTAAATAACATTGGTTTATTTATCCGTGTGGTACCAAATGAAAGTAATTTTATGAATTTGATTGAAAGACCATTTCAAGGTAGATGGGAAAATCACACATTTAAAGAAGATGTTCCTACACATCAGATGCTAATGAGGTCACTGAAGAGAACATTGTTGTTTGGGGCCTCTACTCGTCCCCAGAGTGCTTTATCTCGCTGGGAAAAGGTCCTGCCATGCAGTCCTAATCTAGAGCATGTTTTGAAATAGCTCTTTCAGCTAGTGAAGTGCTAAACTCCTTTGTTTTCTTCTTAGTAGACTGAGAAAAAAATTGTATAAATTTCACAGCAGTGAGGTTTTTTTATATCTGAAATAACTTTACAGTTTGATTCTTGTATCTGTGTAGTTGCAAGCTAAATCAGCCAGAATACCCTGCAACTCCTAGAACTGCAAATGTGCCCAGTGCGGTGGGACCCGAAGTCAAGTTTGTGTTGAACGCATCAAGCAGCTCAGAGAAGTGCAATAGTGTATCTTGACCCAGATCTAAACCAGAGTGGTTTTACACACCAAGCCAAGTAGAGTTGAAGTACGCTTGCTGCCTTCATCTTCAAGTGCTACTAGCTACTGGCAGTCAGAGCAAAAAATGGTTTAGAACACAAAGCTTTATGGTGCACTCACAATGCTGTAATCTTTTTCCTTAAACAAGCATTTTAGACAGAAATCTCTTGACTGAACTTTAGTGTTATCCAAACATTGGTGTGTTGGATCTGATCCAGTACATTGTTCCTGACAGTGCTCAGGAACTGGCCAGCTGACAGTTATGGAATAATGTGACAAGAGGGGGTTTTTCTTAATCTGTGGGGATTCCCCTTAAGGAGGATGTCTTAATCCTTGACACTGAATCATTGTTTGTGTCAGGAAGTATAAATGTTTGCCTTCTATAGCTTAAAAAAAAGCAAGGTTCATTAAGGATTATATTCTTCCTTTTTAAAACAGATGAGTTTCTAATGGGAACATGCAGGTATTCATTAACAATCTAATGAATATTGGTTTTAATAGTCCTTTCTGGTCCAAATTATATTGTGCTGCAGACAGTTCCACAGGGTAAAGTTATATTTGAAGTTTGAGAAGGTAGAACAGAATTTTCCTTAATCTCTTTTTAATTTGCCTGTCAGTTTTAAACTCCCTCTTAAACTTGCCTTTCATATCTCCTAATTATTTTGTCTTCTGGCTCCAGTGTACTCATTTTCTTTCATTTTGAGAAAATAAATAAAAATGTTTCATTTCTCTTATTTTTTTAGTATTTGTAATCTTTTATACAGCTATCTTGCATTGCTCTCTCATATGACTCTTTTCCAAACATAAATCAGTCTTTTTTCATACCACTGATTTTCTGAGGCCCAGAGTGATTTATATTCGTGGGGGTCTGAACCCTTTCTGTGGCTGCCCTTTTTGCAGTGCTGGCTTCCTGTAAGCATTGCTGATGCCAGATTTACAGCTCTTTTTCTTCTTTGTTGTTTGTTTAGGTGGAGAGAGTTTCCACCCCCCCTTGAATTTCGAGCGATTTGCTTGACATTGCCAGTGTCATCAGAAGTGGTATGAGCCGAGTTCAAACAGGTGGTACCATCGGGCTGCTGTCACAGGGGATGAGATCATATATTCATTCTGTCTCCGTGATGGATTTGTCTAACTCTCTCCAACTCAAGCTGACTTTGATCCCATATAATGAAAAGCCTTAAAATAGAAAGTGGAAGGGAACAGAGAGGAGCTTTAATTATTTACTGGCTGGGTCAGATCCATACCTTTTGTAAAGAGACTTCTTTTGTTGTTTTTTGGTCTATTCAGTTTTCATTAAGCCAAATTTAAATCTTTATGCTCAGCATTGGTTCAGATTCTAGGGCTGATTAAAGAGGCTTTTGAAGGAAGGTGCATTTTTCTTTCAACTCAAGTTATTTTTCTCATTCACTAAATGGAATAAAAGTGTTACTTGAACGGTTTTCAATATTTAGCCACAGTAGTGCTAGGAGGTCAAAGGTACTCAGAGTTTTAATTGCTCTGAGCACCTAGAAACATGACACCCACCTTAAAACCACTAAAGGCTATGCAGACAAAGCAGATGAGAAGTGGGAGGGAGGAATTAAATGTGGGAATTCCTAAATTGACAAAACAAACCTGTGGCATGGCTGAGACCTGGTCAGGTGTCTACCACTGCTACTGTGGATTTTAACAACAAGCCCTGCCACATTCACCTCTAGGGTAATGCCTGAGCAGCATGGGCACAATGTGGTGGTCTCCTGCCTGCATTTCAGAGTGCTATTCTCAGTTACAAATGTGGGCCGTGCCACCCTGAGCATTTTGCTAGTGTATGTGTCTTTGCCCTTCTCTGGAAACAGCAGATGTCATGTCCCTCATTGAGCAGGAGGAGTTAATGCAGGGGCATGAGTACAGCTCCTTGGTGAGCATCTTGCCCTGCCAGGTTGTGCAGGAAGAGGTTGGATGCCATCCCAAGCCAATCTCCTTCTCTGGGGCCTGGGTGGTGCCTCATGAGGGCAGAGGAGAGGTTTAGGTGCACCACTTCCTTGCATCATTACACTAGGAACAAGCGACAACCTTGCAGTTACCTCTGTAGTCTTAAGCAAAAAGCTTGTGTGATTTATTTTGGAAGCTACTGTCTTTATGGTGTGCATGTCTGTAAAATATGCATGCTTGAGTTGAGGCTCAAGGATCTCCAGTGCCTATCAGTATCACTGCATCCACAGCTCCCTCACAAGGATAGTAATGTGAAAGATAGTGATGGTTCAGAGAAACGTCCTTGCTTTATCCTCACTCTCTTGGTGCCTGTGGATATGTTAGCAGACTACTGTACATAGGGGAAAACATGCCTTTAATAGTTCTGTCTCAGCTGCTGTTAATTTGATTTCCCTCAGGTAGTCAGTGTTGTCACAAAGTCCTGGAGCAAGACTTTTTGTAGCAAGAAGTACAAATAATTTACACTGGAGTGTCTGAGGCTCTTGGATAAAGCATGAGCTTCTTTGAACAAAGCAAAAAAACCCCATAATTTCTTTTATTTGGGGATAAATATGATGAATTCAGTGAGATAGAAGGAGGTGCTTTAAAAAGGAGCAGCTTTGTGGCATCTGACAGCAAGTAGGTTATGACCGGACCTGTGCTTAGTCTCTGTGCCACACACTTTGTATATTTTTGGCTGTTTGTCATGAAACTTAACAGGACAATGTCATAATAATCTGCAGTTATTACTGGTTTACTACAGATAAAATGTTTTTCAGTATCTCAGTTTTCCCTTGGAAGTTGTTTAGTTTATATTTTCAGGTCCAGTCCAGCTTCTTCTCGCCATATAACTTGGGCAGGTTGGACTTAGGTGCATTGTGACAGTCCTGAGGTCAAACTGCATTTGTTTGAATTTATGAAAATCTGGAGCACTGCCTTTGAAAAGAATGGGGTTCATTCTGCCCCAAATTGCCATGTCCCATTCTTTTGATGGAGTCATTCATTTAAGGGTGGAACTTTTCAGGAGGACTCAAGACTGCTGCAGCATTCTAATACTACTATAGTAGTGTGTGGCTCATATAGCTTCGCAAAACCTAAAATTAAAGAATTTAGAGCAGAATTAGGTCATGAATTTGACCAAGTGCATTTGAAAACACCATGCTAATTATTCACAACTTTAAAATTACTGAATGGATTTCTTCCAAATTTGCTCTATTTCATAGGTTCCGTTGACATTTAATTATAATTCATTTTATCGCTGTGCCATATCATAAAGTCTGGTTTCCTGTATTTTCATTAGCTGGTAGATGTTCTGTAATATAGAAAGAAATAATACTTGGGGCATGGAGAAAAAAAGTGAATGCATTCTCTCTGTTAACACTGCCTTTCTGGAACTCAATGATTAATTTTTTTTACTCTCATATTGCTATAAGAAGGGGTTTTTTGTTTTGTTTCTGGTACAAGTTGTATAAAGTTCCTGAGATTCTCCAGAATGTTTAAGATGAGTTCATGGCTGAATTTTCAAAGACCTAACCTTGCATTCTAGCCTTTCATCACCTTTTTTATTATGGAAAGTGTCCACTTTTCCTGAAGGTGCTAATTCTTCTCATCATTCCTCTGTATTCTGATGAGTGTGCACTTTGTCAGAGAAAAAGTGCTTGAGAGACATTTCTTCCTTTGAAATGGTTTCTACTCTAGCTTGGATTTCCATAAATTAGTGCTAAGAGGAAAGTGTGGAGTAACTGAAATATTGCTGTGAAGATTGCAGAAAGCACATTGTAATGTTTGAATGTCTGAAAATACATATTTTCCTTGGGGTACAAGTTTTTCCTGTGTTCAAGTAAATGCTTTCATGAGAGCTGCTAATGTCTTCCATAGGTGGTATCCAGTTCTGCCAAATTCTCAGCCCTCAGAAATAAGTGTACAGGGTGGGATTATTGACTGCAGTTGTGTTCAGGTGGTTTTGGTTAGAAAAAATCCCATTCTCTACAACAATCAGATTGTTAATTACCACATGATTAATTGACTTTATTGCCATAAGCCACATCTCCCCTTTCCTGTCTGCTTTTTGTTTTCCCTCTCTTGGCTCCCTGTTGTTTATATGTGGCGTGGCACTGACGTGGCTTGGGTTGGGATGTTTCCCCCCTTTGCTGGGGGATGTTGCTGCCTGCATTCCCCAAGGAGGGACTTGGCTGCTGCGCTGCCAAGGGAGCTTCCTGGGCCTTTCTCTGGGGCCAGTCCGGACACCCGTCCATCTCCTAAAATGAGATCATGATCTAAATCCATGTCACAAAGCAAGATGATTGTGCCAAGGAGAGGCTTTACTCCCCCAAACCGTTCTGGAAGCGCAAGTGGAACCGTGGCAGGTACAGAGCCAAAGAGATTTTCTACACTGGACACACAAAGGTCCCTGCCATGCCATCTCCCGAGTGTGGTAGTGCTTTCTGCCTCATTATCAGCGACTTTATCTCTTCCCCAAGCCTGTGCTACCTGCAGACCGCGCTCAAAGCTGCCGTCCCTTATCCCAGCTTCTGGCGCTGACATTTGGGATTTCTCCACAGGATGGGTACAGCAGAGGGAGCAGTAGGACAAGCTTCTCCCAGGCTGTCTCACCCTGCGTGCTCCCGCCCCAGCGCAGACCCTCGGGCTGATCAGACCTCCTCTTCTGTCTGTGTGCCCCCAGCAGCAGCGGGACCCCCGAGCCGGAGGGATCCGTGCTGCCTTGGGGCCAGGACAGGGAGGGAAGGAGAGGGCTGTGTGGCTGGCACACCTCCCCCAGCCCTGCAGGGCACTGATGCATTTCAGAGAGCAAGTCAGGCGCTACTGGCTTTTACATAACTGATCTGATGGGATTCGTGTTGTTGGCCTATATATTAATGCTCCAGCTCTCATTAGCAGTTTCTGAGACTTCAGGCCTCCTTCTGTGTTCTTGCTGTTTATTTTTTTCTTCATGGAGGAAAAAAAAATTAATTTCCTTTCTTTTCCAAGTTTTTTGTCTGGAGGGTGAAATAAAGTGAGTTTTATTTTAGAGCAGGAGGGTTTTTCGGTGGTATGTGGGATGAATGAAAGGGGATTGTTCCTACCTTTGGCTCAGCTGAACAGAGAATCTGTTTCATAGATTATCCTCTTCCAGTTCTGTGAAAAGTGCATGTCACTCCAGCCAAAGTCATGTCTGCCTGCATGCACACTTCAGGCAATAGCTGAATTTCCACAAAAACCTTGTGACTGTCTGTCCAGGCAAATACAAAGACAGGGTTTGTGGCATTTCTGTAAAATAACTTACTGGAAACCATTTGCAGCGCAGAATTTAGCACTGCAATGAAAATAGGGTGCTGGAGTGAGACAGGATAACAGAGCTGTTTCCATAACAAAAGTATCAATATATAATAATTTCAGGAATAAGGGCTTGGTTTTCAGGTGAATATTGTGACAGGACAAGTTTTCATGTTGTGATCTTTACTTTCACAAACATTTAACTTTTCCTCTTCAAGAACAAGCTGCAATGAGCTCTCTTAATTAGCACTATTCACTACCTTTTGTGTACTTGGTTAGAGCAGACACGAAGCCTTTAAAGCGGTAGTGGGTTCTTATCATCTAGAAGACAAAGAGCATCTCCTGCTGGAGCAAAGACTGTGTCATGAATCTTTATAGCTGGCATGTGGGCTGTTTGTTTATTTTATTTTCAGAGTTTGGCTTTTTAAGGGAACGCAATCATGCTATGTTTGTTTGTCTCACACTCCTGGCCACAGCCAGTAGTTTTGAAGTCACTAGACACCTTCTGCTAAAATAAACACCTAGGAAGGAATCTCCTATAGTGATTCTCCTTGACTCTCCTGAAGTGGAATCCAAGATACCAACCCAAAAAAGAACAGGACATGCAACATTCCCCTCCTAAAGCAGGTGTGCAGGCTGCTCAGTCTGAGCACACACAGCTCTGAATCAGCTGCTCAACCTGCTTGCTGCTTTTTCCCCAAGTAGGGAGAAAATACTGAAGGGGGAGTGGAAGGAAGTGGGAATATGGATAACTGAGGGCAGTATCTAGAAGAACCAATGTGAAGGCCTGGGGAAGTTAAAAGGATTATTGTGAAGGTGGCAGTGCAGTTTGGCTGCATGAAGCTGGGAATGAAGTAGGCAGCACTCCTGTCCTGAGGGGCAAGAGTGGTCATGAGAGTTTAGAGGAAATGGGGAAGACTATTGCTAGAAGCAATAAATAGCAGAGGATCATAAATCCTGAGGAAGACAATCTTCATTAGGTGCACTGCTCACCAAGTGACTTAAATGAGCTATAGCTGTCACTTCAAACCTTGAAAGTTCAGCATTTTCAGGTAGAGGACCAATAATAGATGATACTAGAAAGCCTGAAAGCAGCCTTTTTAGTTATCCAGGAGTGCTGTCAGTTCCAGAAAGACTTTTCCAGGCCTCAGCACTTGTGGGCTTAGGTTTACTTGGGGTTTCTTTCTTTTTAGAAAAATATTTTTCAGTGTGGTAAAATTATCCATTTACCTACAAAACTTCATTTTTTTAAAGTTACTCTTCATTTCATTATGTTTCAGATCTTAATTTTGTTGATCAGTTTGGGTACCTAACAAGAAAAGTAGTCTTTTCCTATATTTAGAGTAAAGATAAATGGAAGCAGAATTGTTCTGGTTCTCCCCTTAAGTATTTTTCAAGTGAACTTGAAAATTGATCTGGTAAAGGCAAGGGCACAAAGTTTTTCTTTTTTGCTTAATTCTTCATATTTAATGTTTATACTTTGTTCTTGTGTACAAAAATAAAGCCCAAGTCTTGATGTCATGGCTCCTGTACACTTGACATGCTTATATATGATGATAAATTCTGGTTTAAGCCATGAGTTTGTCCCAAAAACTCCTACCAATAGTGAAAATACCAGACATAGCAAAAGGAAAGGCATGTTGAAAAGTAAATAATAGTTTTTTTTCCTTCACTCAGTAAAATGGAATGACAGAAAATATGATTTGTTCCTGAATCTTCAGGAACACCTTCTTTGTCACCATGGATGATCTCCCTTCTTTCCTTATGGCTTGAATCACAGAAACATGAAAATCAAGAACAGAAAAGCGAGCACAGAAAATCCTCCGTTGCTCTAAAACTGGTCACAGAGTATGTACTAAGTACATTCCACATTGACTTTATTAATGCTTATCAAGAATTCAAACAATTTGCATGTGTTTTGCAAATAGCAGAGCTAGCCCATCTGAACATTTCCAGTGGCTGAGCTTCCTGCCATTACCCAGTGAGCCTCATGGAAATGGTGGGGAGTGTTGTGCCCACAGGAGTCAGACTCCACACTGGGAGACCAGGGCAGTGTTTTGCCCTGGGTAAGCCCATGCCCATCCCCTGGGTTTCCTTCCATGTATCCTGCTGTGTTGGAGGCTGCGTGTTCCGGGGGCAGCAAGGGAGTGGGTGCTTGGGGGCTGCCATCAAGAGCCCCCTGTCCCCACCTGCTACAATAGCTGTCCCCAACTCTTTAAGGAAAAAAGTGGTAAGCAGGAGAGAAGCAGCACATGGATCAACACTTGGCCAAACCCTACCTGTTGGACCATTTTGGAGAGGGCTGTTGGTGTAAGCACATACCTGAGTAGGCTTGGCCGGAGGTCTGCTGGGGCGGTGAGGGGTGTGCAGGTTGAGTAATACTGAATAAACAGTGCTGAATCCATTGTGACAGGCAGGAACTGCATGCCTGTCAGTGCAATTATGGGCTCTGCACCAGAGCTCTTACTCTTGAACCAATCTGTGCTGAAATATTTGCAGAGGTTAACAAGATCATTCCAAAGAGAAAGAAATACTCTTGGGTAAGACCTAGAAGGATAGGTAGAAGGGTAGAAGATGTTGAGCCCATAGGGTAGAAGATGTTGCTTGTCCCAGTAAGCCCAGATCTTAAGGCTGTCAAGACCAGTGAATTCAAGACACTGACAGACAAGGGGAGACAAAGAGCAAGTTCTGTGCACATTAAAAATAGCTAAACATGAAGGGACAGATCATGCCTCTTAGGCACTTGGCTAAATTGGGAATGGGTAGGAAGTCACATGACTCCAGACATGTTACCTCTTTTCACTTGTCACTGGTACCAAATTACTCTCCCTTCTCTGCCACTCCCTTCTCTGCTCCCATGCCAGCTCCAACTTCAGCTCCCACTCTTGCACAAGAACCTGCTATTAATATGTTTTCATATATCTCAATTCTAATGCCACAGAAGTCCCCGATCTGTTACACTTGATGGTTGTTATAAGCAACAGACCCTGCTGAGACAGAGTAGTGTTCCCTCTCACAGCTGTACACTTTGTGTTGCACATCAGACACTGGTATTACTGCACAGCTCTTCATCTGAGGAAACTAGACACCTCTCTTCTCCCGTGGCTTATGTGATAGAGTTTTTGGACATCTGACCTCTGACTGTCTCATTCATGGGATTGGGATCATGCTGTCCATGTTGACATCCAAAGTTTCCCAGTAACTTCCAGCATCATTTTCCAAAGCTTCTCCCTTCCCCATATTCTTAGGTTTTTGAATACCCTCTTAGGAGGCATGGGAAGCAAACAGTGTTCTTCTAGAGAATTCAAAGCCAAATCTCTTTTCCCTCTGTATCTACTAAGGGAAACACACAAGCTTAGATAAAAGCGTGGATGTGCTTCTGTGGATTTCCCCAGCCATTGTTTTCCTTAACACTTAAGCACTCTCTAGAGGTAGGTTGAAGTCCTATAAACAGCTCAGTCCTAATCCTTCCTGTTCATGACTTCATTTCTGAATTGTCCATTGCACCTTCTTCCACGGGGAGCTTCTTTCTTCCTTCCTTGTTGCCCTAATTAGAAAGGAGCCCTCAGCCACAAAGGCACAAAGACTTTTCTTTGTTCTTTTGTCTCTCTGAGCATCTTAAGCACTGTGCTTTTTAAAACCTAATGTTAACAGTTGGTCTCTGCTTCTAGTCATTATCTGCCCTTCAAGGCTAACACCTCTACAAACAATTTGGAAAAAAAATTACTTGATGTACATACTGCATTATATGAAGTTGCACCATTTGAACCGGAATTCTCTGGCTCTGATTTTCTGTGCTCTGAGGAATTTATAAGCCAGCAGTTGTAGAGGTGGCTCTGTCAGAAAGCAGTGCCAGACAAGGCAGCTTTCCTGCAGTTCGCTGCAGCTCCTCAACCTGAATAATAGACACATGCCCTGAACTGTTGCATCAGGAATCCTGAGAAAAAGCAGTGAAGTGACTTCTTCCCTGTCTGGCAGGAAGTCCATGGCATGTTTTTCTCTTGCTGGAGTTTTTAACATGCTCTGGAATCCAGGTATTGAACACACTGGGGTCTGGCTTTGCTAATAGTAACAAATGTTAGTGATGCAAAATAAATCTTCCAGCCTATGAGGACTTGTCAGCTGATTTGTTATTTAATGTTTCTGTGTTGCTGGCAACACTTGCAGGCCCACAAACCTGAGTGCAGTCCAGGTTAAGAGGAGCTCTTACCTTGCAGTTTGTGCAGACTGACCATGAAAATGACTGTGGAGTTACTGTTTTTCATCAAGCTTTATATGCTGTATGTGTTCTCAAACACACATATTTATTTATATGTTATCAAACAGGCAAGAGATGTGGAGGCTTTCTTAATATGTGCTACGATACAGCCCTTAGGCTGATTTTTTTACCCCNCCTTGAGGCTTTTCCAAGTTTGACCACTTTCCTTCATTAGCCTGAAGTAAATGCTTGATCACTTTTACTACTAAATCAGTTCAGCCTCTCAACACCGGCATTCTGAAAAGAGTAATGCTTCATGAAATCGAGCATTGGCAACGCGTTTTCAAACCGTGTTTTTAGCCAAGGGATTCTGGGCACAGCTTGGCCTTGCCCCCTCCGCCCCAGCCTGTGCTCGCTGCTTGCTTGGCTGCATCCTTGCAACCCCCTCTTGGCAGCAGCTCAGACAAAGGCTGAAGACTCTTAAGAAGCCAGAGACATTTACCGAGTTACTCTGTTTGAATTGGCGTGACTGGCAATTGGTATTTTCCTGTTGCAACTGGAAGTGTTCAATAATTCATACATTTTACATAAAGTCTTGTGGCTTGTTCCATTCCCACCCATGCCTGAGATAAGGCAGACTTGATGGCAAGCAATATTCAACTAAATATGCATTTGAGCACTAAAATCTGCTGCTTTTAAAGGCCCGTCTTAACAGTCGGGTTTGTGTCAACACTAGGGACAGCAGCAATCTTTGGTAGGGATACTGACTTTCTGAGTTACATGGAAGGACTTTTTTTTTTTCCCGCTTCGGTCACCTAGAATGCTGCCATTGATCTGTAGTCTAGTTACTTCACAGTCTAAACAACTTTGCAATGCATTGTTACTGTACGGAGCCACGGACTGGCTAAGAGTGGAAGTTAGAAGCTTTGTGTTCAAGATCTGATAAAAACATTTTTTTATTACATATTTTATTTGGGGGTACTTTTTGTTGCTGTTGTTTAAATGCCCATCCTCTGTAAAGCTCCCTGTGAAGTCAGGAGTGCTGTAAGCTTCCAGAAATGAGTCTGCCGAGCCTTGGCCCAGCAGCGTGTGAATCGCTGCCTTGCCCCAGCCCTCGCTGTCCCCTGGGGAGATGCGCCCCAGGGGTCCCGCTGTGGACCGCGGGTCGGTCGGTGGCGCTGGGGCTCAGGGACCCTGCCAGAGCGGGCACAAGAAGTGATTTCAGGTATCTGCCCCGATTTCCGAAGGCTCCGCGTGGCGCTGCTCGCCGGGCCGCTGGCCCCGGTGCCTGGCCGCGCGGCAGCTCTCTCAGACATGGGCGGGCCGCCGAGGCTGCAAGTTTGTGAAATCCTGCCAGCCAACCCCTCTGTGTGTGTGCGTGTGTCTGTGTCTGTGTGTGTGTGAGCGTGTGTGTGTGTGAGCGTGTGTGTGCGCGAATGAGGAGAGCTGGGGTTGGGGCAGATGGGGGTGGAGTGGCAGCTTGAGACGGAGAGAGGGAGGGAGGGAGGTGGAGGGATAGAGGAGAGGGGGCCGGGTGCCTGCGATTGGTAAAGCTCCACGAAGGCATCTGCCAGCAGGACTTCAGAGGAATGTGAAACCAAATCATTTAGAAGTTAAAGATAGACGCAGAATACACAGCATCTTGAGCCAAGGTTTAAATTCATCCCTCTCTGCCTGGCTTCTCAAAGCTCTGCTTGTCAGCTTGCCTCTGTCTCCTCTAGCAGCTGTAATATTCCCTAAAAAAATAACATCATAATATCATTCTGGATACTTGGGAATTACTAAGGTGGCAAAAGAGATCATGGTGCATACAGTAGGGTAAGTAGGAAGCTTGTCTCTGCATGCATTTGCTGGGGTGGTTCCTCTGGGCTTTCCTGCTGCCTTCAGAGCACCCTGGCAGTTCCTCTTGAATGAGATGGATAAATAATGCTTACCCCAGGCGATTTAGCCTCTCGTTTTCCCCATATGGAGCATTTGAACTTTATTCCTCAGTGAAGTGTTAACTCACAAGGTTACTTTTCTTGGCATATTTAAGGAATCTCGGGCTTTAATAATTTTGCCATTACGGTTTGGAGTGTTGTTTTCCTAACAGATGATTCTTGTTATATACCTTTGTTCTTCATTAGCGGGACATGCTATTTGCAATGGTGCTTATTATTACAAAGTTGAAAAGTGAGTTGTGTTCCATGTTAGGGAGGATGTAATCAATGTTTGCTTGCTTGTTTGACCATGGTTTCACTTACAAACTATTTCCTCATGGGTGAATTTGATCACAACACAGGGTTAATTAAATTTAACCTTCTTGTTTGTTTGTTTCTAAATAATGCTTTTACTTGGAGTTTGATTTTTGTTTTGGTTGGTTTTTTTTGTTTTTTTTTTTAAATTTGCTCTCATTTTCTCTGAACAAAGTCCTTCTAGCAGTAATTTAAAAATGTGTGCGTTCCCCTGGTAGTCCTCACTTAGACAGTAAATTTGTGAGTTAAAAAAGGAAATTCAGCCTATCATGTTCTATCTAGAACTTACCAGAAGTAATTTCAGTATCTAGCAGATACATTGCCTCATTGACCAATGTCTCTTTGGGCAGTTTCTGAAACATTTCTGGTGAAGTTGTGGTGTTCCTATACCCAAAAGGAGTTTAAAATGCAGAAACTCATGTGGAGGTTCGATGTATTTGTTATATAGCAAGAACTTGTAGTCTGAGAGTTTCATCTGAATCTGTGATTTGAGTGTGTGTCACCTAAATGCCAGCATTGTTTTTACCATTTATTCTGTGCATGTGTGTTTTACACTTGTAGTAGAGGAGCTCCTAACTTTGGATCTGGTGTCAGTTCGCCCAAACATACTCAGAATTCCTGATGTGTTAGTACTGCCCGTAATAACCATAGGAAATAGGTGCTGTCTGCAGATAACTGAAACGCCTGACATTTTTGGTTATAGATATCAGTGCTGAAGAGATGCATGTGATTGCAGTCTGTGTCGTGCAAAATATGTGAAAGTGGGTGAACTAAAATAGAAACAGTTCCTCTGTTTCAAGGAAAGATGATGTGTTTGGTATGTTTTGGTATCTTTCTGGCATTTGATTGAGTTACTCCCTCTTGGTCAGCTTGCCTAATTCTGCAAAACTTTTAGGTGTGTTTGGGTGAGCAAAGCTGTTGTGAAGTGTTTTCTGTGTGGTTAACTGTAGGGGATGGAGAAGAAAGAGACAGATAACCTTTAAGGTAAATCTGGAATAGAAAATGGATGCAGGGATGAGAAATAGCATTCAAGATATTTATTTTACCGTTTTTAATAACTGGGTATTCTTTTAAGTAGCTCAGAGTAGCTCAGCATTTCAGGCCCATGCTAAATTTCCAGGCCAACAGTTGCTTACATGAAGGATTTTTTTTTATTACATTAAGGAATTACTGTAATATTTGTTTTGGTATTGAAGTGTAAGACCTTTGAGACCAAAAAATGTTGAGATGCGTAAAACTTGCAGTGAGGCTTGGTGAAGTTGTGGTTAATTTCTGGCTCTTGCACAGGGTCCTGTTCAGGCAAGTCATGTGAGCTCTCAAAGCCTCTGCAAACCAGAAGGGGTTGGAAGGGGGTAGAAATGCCTTTATTATTTCTCTGTGTTGCATATCTAGGTAGCAGTTCCTTGGTCTAGGCATCGTCTCTGATAAGGTTTAACACAATAGGCTTCTGTTTTCAGATGCACCCTTCCCATGGCTATGGCCTCCCCAAGGAGGGAGGGAGAATCCACAGATTTAGAAGTAGGGGTTCACTGCACCTTTTATAAGCTTTCTAAACTGAAAGAGAAAAATAGACTGACATTCAGAGGTGAGCAGAAAATAGAATTAATGTTCCATGGGAAATTCCTGAGTCAGTTCAAAATTTAATTGCATTTCCCTACCACAGTGTATTGCTTTTCAGAAGTTATAGTTCAGGAGCATGATGTTCCCATTTCATTATCTGAGACCCTTCTCCCATAATTAAATGTCCAAGAGGCACTGGAGAGCATTGTCACAAAGAAACATGCTTTGAATTCTGGGAAGTGAAGCTGCCTGAGAAACCTCACTCCTGGAAGGGAATGAGCATCTGACCCAGGAACAGGATGCTCCCAGGGTAAAGAGCTACATTGTGGTATTGGCTTGACTTTAAAAAGTATGTTCTGGTTTACCTAATCCACCTGAAATAATATTTTCCAATTGTCTTAGCAATAAATGGAAGACATTCAATTAACTAATATTTTCCCATAGAAATGTAGCTGTATTTGATACAAATTCTAAATTATTATAATGTTGCATATTTACTGAAATGGAAGATCATTGGCCAGCTGTTAGGGTGAGCTTTTCTTGGGTAGGGTGAGTATGTTCAGTGATGATGGTACTAACACAGCAGAGTCATACTGCTGAGGTTTTTGGGTAAGAGTGTGTTACCTGGAACCTCTCTCTCCTCTCCTTGCCCTCCTTCTCTCCCTGCCCCATTCTCACCTCACTAGGAGCTTCGTGCTCCTAAGGTGATTAGGATTTGTTGGGAAGTGGGGAGGGAGGAAGGAGAGAGAAGGAGACATCACTTTCTTAAATGCTTTTGTAACAAGGTATTGCTAGGGATGGTAATGCCCTCTTCTTGACTTTCTGGACTTCTTCCCTCACTGCAGCCTTTCCTGCTCTTCCTTGAATTTCCCAGGACCCCCAGTAATCCCACACAGGGGGAAATGGAGAAGAGCTGTTGAGACAGAGGGGATGGGAGGGTGAGAGGGAGCCTGTCCCCAGCCCATGCCTCTTGCCGCTGCAGAGAGAGGAGAGATCATGAAGGTGCTGATCTTCAGGGAGGTCAAGCAGGGGTCAGAACATTGATGAGGGGAGCTCAGGACTACAGCCGAAGCTGGTGCCTCCTGGTTTCAGGTACTGTGTGAGTGCCTGAGGTGCTACTCTGAAGCTGGTACAGTGTTCATCACTAGCCTATGCCGTGCTTTCCTGCTCCAGGGAGCTGACTGTTTGGTGTCTCCTAGGGAGAAGTGCTGCTTTGTCATGGCTGGTGGCATATCTGCTTCTCAAGGGGGCTGGTCATGGTCCTTCCTTTTTTGTTACCATTGACTTGCAAGTGACTGTTTCACGAGAGTTCAAAAACATCATGCTTTCTGAGGTGAAAATAGGTTTGCATTTTTCCCTTTGATAAATCCTACACTTTTTTCTTTGCAAACCTTGCTAAAACCAGTGGCAGGGATATGCTTATGGGTATTAAAAATCCCTTCTTGCTAGACTTTACAGTTACTGTACATGGTTCCCATTTTCTTTCTTTCTTTCTCTCATGTTAGTTTTATCTTTGTAAAACTTTGCTTCTAGCCTCATCTTCAAGCTTTTTCCAGTGGTCATTTTGCCATAAATAAGAAAATGGACATCTCATCAGGAACTGATTGGTAAGGAGTTTAAGGACTGCTTCCCCAAGGTTCCCTGACAATGTGCTGGTGTTTTTCTGAGCTCAAAGAAAGCATCTTATAAGTGATATAATTTCCTTTGGGTCCTAATAATTCTGCTTCCAGTGATTTGTTTTGGCAGAGTATGACAGTCTGGATGGTGCACCACACTGTAGTAAGCCTCAATTCTGTAATTTTGTAATTCTGTAAAAAAACACAAACCCACCCAACCCCCAAACTAATGCAATTATTATTTCCTGTGCAACCATGTTATCACCTGTGACCCCACAAGTGGAAATTCAGGGAAATTGCCAGTCCAAGTGATGTCGGATCTCCTGCACTTACTATTCATTCCAGCTCTTGATGTATCAGGGAATAAAGAGCTTCCTGGCTAATTATTATGGTGCAGTGACTTTACCTGGAAACACAGCAATACTTCCCACTAATAGGATGCTTAAAAATGCATCTAATTGCAGCTGTGGTAGTTGAGAGAATGCCTAATACCTAACAGTCTTGAAAAAACCATCCTTCCTGGCAGGGGGTGTTACAGGAAACTGAGTTTTACTGTCTCTTTCCTGTGTCTGAACCAATTACATGGCCTCTTGCTATAAAACTTGATTCGGGGATTATACTCTGAGTAATAAAGAGATAGGAAAGCAATGGAAATAATGAATCTTTATTAATTCATTTGCTGGAGTGGTGATAGCTGTTTGCTGAACGTAGCCTTCCCTGGGGCAGCGGAGGAAAGAAGTCAGCTTCTGTGCCTGTGATCTTTGTCAAGCCATGGAGGGAGGGAGTTTGGTGTATCCCATTCTGAGAGTAGTGATGGTGATAGTTGCCTGGTGAAGTGCTCCAGGATTAAGGGGTGAAAAGTAGTACCTACATGCTGCATTCTTATTTTCTTTCATGTTATGGTAAGGATAAGACTGGTGTGGTACGAAATACCTCCTTGTAAATTTTGTCAGAAAATTTGCACTAAATGGAACCTAAAAAAAAAAAAAAAAGGAGAAACAAAATGAAGCAGAGACAGAAAAGTCTGTCAGCAAGTAGACTTTCAAAGCAATAATGTCAACTTGTGACTAGTTCTTT
The DNA here is from genome assembly GCA_013400515.1 of Erpornis zantholeuca. NCBI lineage: Eukaryota > Metazoa > Chordata > Aves > Passeriformes > Timaliidae > Erpornis > Erpornis zantholeuca. The sequence continues at coordinate 220,694 of VZTN01031478.1, forward strand.
TAAACACAATGAAAGTAAGCAAAGGCAGAGCACAGAGGAACATGCTTGGAGTGAAGTTGTCCTTGAGTACTCTTTACCAAGTAACAGCTGCAGATAGAATTAGTAATCTTGGGCTTTCCTGATACATTTTAAAAATACCTCTTGTGCCAGAAATATGTGCTTTCTAGTAATTACTACCTTTCAGTGCATGTTCATTCTTAATGCAACATTGTCCTTGGAAGAAGATCAAGAACACTTTGATTCTTTCCAGATTTATAAAGCAATGATAGTTTGGCTATCAAAAGTTTCTGTCCCCCTCTTTTTTTTTTTAATCCACAACTCATTTATATTGGATTAAGTGACCTACTGTATCATTTGTGTGGTACAGAAATACAATCCATTCCCTGCTTTTAGATCATTCTATTTTTTCCTATAAATTGACTGGAGAATGACTAACTTTACATCTAAAAAAAATTTAAAGTACAAAGGCAACATAATGATTTCAATATTTTTTAACTTCTGAGTAGATAATTCTGAAATCTTGTCACTTGTTTAACATGGAATCCTAACTATCTTGTATGACTGAAAGCTTTCTCACCTAATTGAAAAAATTAAAGTTTGTCTGAGAGCGCTGACCAGTCCTTTATCTTGGTATTTGATGTATATTTTTAATTGCTATTACAATAGCAAATACTTAACTTTTCTTTGAATGTACACCAACAGTCTTGTTTCCAAACAGATCAAACAAATTTCCAAACAGATATAACAAAATGCAAACTGTTTTATGATTTTCTTTTTGTTCTTAAAATTTTTACCAATTTTCATGTCTTGTTAGGGAAAATAAATGACATCACCTTAATGCAGCTACAAATTGGATTATGCTGGTTGGTACAGGAATTCAGGGAGAACTTAACAAATCCGAAAGTCAAGCTATGTTCTCTGCCAGGCTATTCTGTAAACAAGCCATGTTTTTTTCCTTAAAAAACCCTCTTCTGATAATGCTGTCTATCACATTACTTTCCCTGCAACCTATTCTGTATCCTGGTTTCCCATCTTTCTCTGCCACCTGCCAGGCCTGTGCATCCAAAGCTCTGAGTTGTCTTCCCTCTGATTTCAGCTATAGAGTTGGTTGACCCATCAAACACAGTCACAGCAAGCGGGGCAGGCTGGCAGCACATTCAGAAGTGGGAATTCAGCAAAAGTTCTTGTTCCATCTTGTCTGCTTGCCTGGAGAGTCTCAGTTAGGGAGGAAATTTGTGGAGGAGACACATTTTCAAACACGAGAGGTTGTGTATAGCTTGCAAGGAGCCCCCTGTCTCCCAGAGACCCACGTCAGTTTGAAACAGAAATCATCAGCAAAGGTGCAGACCTTCAGCTGCCAGAGCAATCACTTGAACTTGTAAGCTCTAAGGCTCCCTGTGAACCATCCTTGGGGGATGAAGTGTGACTTCTGTTAATAAACTCAGTGGCAGTTCTGTGATAGCAACAGGAAGGTAATAGCTGTATCTGTCTACAGAATTTTTGTGTGTGAAACAATGGAGGAATGAAGGCTTCTCAGCAAAAGAAAGGTTAAAGATTTATTTTAGCACAAGTCAAACTATTTATTTTCAATAACTTTAGCTTTGAAAATTGCAGAAAATGTGTAAATAATACATTCAGCCTGACTAATATCTGATATGTAAATTTTCAGGTCAGCCATAAAATTTAACAGAGCAACTGGAAAAAGGTTTTACAGTAGGAAGTGAGGGTAAACAGAGGAAACTTTCTAAAATTATAATGGCAAAAAGCAATTATGTGACCCTAGGTGATAGCAAATATGATTTTAGAATTCCAGTTAAATAAATAAAGGAGGTAGTGGATGGTTGAAAAGAATAAAAAAAATATATGTTCTTCATCTACATTAAATCTGGTAATGTATTCCTAAATAGAATTAAAAGTGTTAGAGTTTAAAGACTTTTGGAAAAATAATAGTTTCCAGGCTTGTGTGAACTCTTTGCAGGCCAGTACATTTTCATGGAAGGGGGAGTAGGTGGTGGCTGAGTGTCACCTGCAGGTACTCATAACTTGGTGGTAGCTTGGACTGAATGGGACTAATCTTTGCTGTTACATGTTTTAATATCCACTTTCATTGGAACAGTGTATTCTCTGTGAAGAGGGCATCAGCTAAGAAGATAGACTGATAATTTTTCAGGCCACTCTCTTTTTCAGAAAGCAGAAATAAATTCCTTGTGCACAAAGCCTGGGCTTTGTAACTGAGCATGTAAAGTATTAAATAAGTCATCCATTGTTATGTCTAAGAGAAACCAAGCTTTTGCTAGAAAGCAACCCCAGCCTAGCCAGGTCTGTCCATACCTATTTCATAGGTCATTAATCCTATCCTTTTTTGGTTGTACACCACTGTAGGTGAGTGCTTGGGCTTGTACTACTAGTATAGGCTTGACTACCTATACTGACAGGCTCCATACAGAGCAAGGACATAAAATTGGGTGTTTCAGCCTTGGAAGAAATAGTCCTACTTGTTTTTCCACCCTGCTCCTGCTGGATAGAGCAAATAAAAAGTGTGGAAGTTTATGCAAATACTGGCCCAGTCCTTGATGGATTTCCAGTGTTTTGCACTATGTGCTGATGAAAAACTACACACAACTTGGTGCCTTTTGTGAGGCAGCATTGCAAGGGCACTCTCGGCTTCTTGGGCACACAGAGGCTGCAGTGGTGGTGTGTTGTTCCAGGAGGTTTGCTGAGCTGGGTCCTTGTGGCTTTTGACACCAGTACTGGCTGGAGAACAGCCAGTGGCACAGCAGCTCTTCAGGACAGGATAGAGGTTACTGTGGATCTCTGGTTGAACATGAATTGGCAATGTTGAGCTGTTGCACAATAGAAAGGTAAAAAAAGGAAAGCACAATACTGGGCTGCAAATGGGACCACAGTCTGCAGGGAGCAATCCCCACATTGGTGAGCGCTCAGCTGGAGTTCTCAGTTCGGTTTGGAGCTCTGCTCTTGAATAAAATGCTGACCACTTTGGATTTGGAGAAGAGGGCAAGAAAAGTGACCAGCGATCCATAGGACTTACCCCAGGGGGAAACCCTGAAAGGATTACATTTTCTAAAGAAGAGCAGCTGTTTGGGAAGTGACTAGGAGAAAGGCAGGTTTACAAGCACAGATAGAACAGTACAGGCTGTTGCAAAGACTGGGCCAGTAATCTCTGTGCCATGGACAAAGAGAAACGGATCAAAAATGAAACAAGGAAGATGAGGTAAACCCTTGGAAAGTTTTATCCACAAAATACCTTGCCAGTGGATCTTATGGAGTCTCCATCACTGGAAGTGTTAGGAATGACTTTAATGAACATGAGCAAAGTGTATCTGACTCTTATCTCCCTGTGGGAGGTGGATTACATATCTTTCCTACCATCCTATGATTTGGTGATGCTGGTGATAATACTGCTCATGGAATTATTTTAATGATGGCCATTCTTTGTAAATTCTGGTTGCAAAGATCTCTCTGCAGGGTGGAATGCGTTTTGCTGAGGTGCAGGAGGCACTTAATCATCATATAATTTCCTCATTTTGAAATGTTCCTTAGGTAAGGCATAAACAGCTGGCTTTGCATTTCAGCTCAAATATCATCATCCTGAAATACTTGGGGACATCACTTTGTCAGCTGGCACTTGACAGTCCATCCTAAATCTGAAACATGTAATTGGATTCTTTGGATGAAATAGGAGTTTCCTTTGAACTCATGGGGTTTCATAGGGTAAAAATTTCACACTGAGGACAGAGTGATGTCCACTTGCATGTGCTTAGCTTTACTGTCCTAGGCAGGCCTGTTGTTTTCAGGACAATGATACAAGAAGTGGGTTGTAGGAGCGTGTAACCTTTGCTATGACAAACATTTGGCTGCAGAAGGGGCCCTTTGGAGTTCTTGTGTGGGTGAGTGAGAGCTTGCAATAGGCATTACATGAGGTGAATTAATTTTTTTTTCTTTCTTTCAGATAATGGGAACAAAACTAATTTACACCATCTGTTTTGAAATAAACAGTAGAAAAGCAACATCCATTTTTTTTGTTTAACATTTCTTTTGATTATACTTTAGGCACTCTCTATTCTCTTTAGTGTAATGTAATTTCTTCCCTTTTTCTCATTGAGGAGAGGGGTGTTCTTTCCCCAAATGTACTTTTATTGCTAGTGGCCTTTAGTTTGCATTTAGTATTCAGGCAACTATAGCTGCAAGTTGAATGTTTGTCCAGCTACTGGATAATCCCTCCTGATGAAATGCATGCAAAGAAGTCTTCAGGTGCTATGAACTGGAATAGTTCCATTGGAAATACTCTGCCTTTGTTTATGCCAGTGGTCAGAAATTTAGAGTACGTGATAGTCAGAACATCATCCTGAAAAAGACATCTCATTGATGTAGAAGCTGAGTGTCAATCTCAGAGCTGAGAGTTAAATTTTCATGCCTCATAATGTGCTGTTGTGTTTCACATCCAGATTTCCTTGCCGGCTTTTTTTAACTGTGCCACGATGTGCCATGCGTAGGAATTGCATGTGTGTACCTAAGGCTAAAATAAGCCCACAAGAAAGCACGAACCCCAGACTTTAGGACCACCAATACGTCAGTTGTTACTAACCTTACAATGTTATTTTGCTAACACTAGAAACGTAGTTAAATTGGAATGACTTGAAACTGCCATTAGGGGGAAGAAGACAGAGGAAAACAGTTTCATCCTCACAACATCATGTTTTCGTTGACCTACTTAGAGTAGGGAAGAAAATGTGTCCCTTCCCATTACAGCAGAATAGGTTTGTTCAGCAATTTTATAATGCAACTGCACAAGAGAGGACTGGATTTCCTAACCACTCCAGGAGGATTTGGAAAGGAGAGTAATGTTCTTCCACACACTTAAAACTAAAATGTGTAGGTTCCTGTCCAAGCTATAATGTTATTAGTTTAATCAATTTGGCAGAAAGTGCTTAGAGTAAAAAAAGGGGGGAAAAAAAAGGACTTGTATTCAAAGGTGAGAGGAAAAGGGCAGTGCTTGGGCTGCAGCTGTGCAGAGGGACCTTCTGTGGGCAATTACATTTCATTTGTCTTCATCTTCCCTGTTTCAAAGCCCTTGGGACTGCTGGGCTGGAAGTGGAGGAGTCCTGAACATGGGCACAAAGTACATCTCTACTCCACGTGGGGAGCCATGGCTGCAGCTAAAGCACCTCCAGAGAAAAATTCTTGGTTCCCCTCCTCCTCCACAGCTGTGCCATGAGCAGGGAGTGAGATGCAGGTGTCTGGGTTACTCCAGCCATGGGGCATGGCAATGCTCACAGGGTAGGCAGCATGTGGGGTTTGGGGTGCAGTCCTCCTCCTCTAGACTTGGGCATTATTGTGGTATTTAATGTTTGCTGTCTTATGCCTGAGTTAATAAACCATCTTTATCTGAAAATAAACACCTGCAGCTAGTCCTTTCTAGGCTGCTCGGGTCACATTCCTCCACAAGGTGTTGTTGGTAATTTAGTATTGTCAGAGGCATTAGTCACTGCCATAGTAGCTTAATAATGCACGGTAGGAGCCAGCTGGTAATTAACAAATTAGAGATATCATCTACATTTTCCTCAAATACTTCAGATGTAGCAAGAATAATGAAAAGGGGAGCACGTTGGGTGTTTAAAGCTATTACATATATTTAAAACATCTAGCCATGTTAGGAAATTATTCATGTTTTAAAGGTCATGAGCTAGGCCTCATCTTGCTGCTGTCCCAGGATTCAGTAATTCACACCGAAGAGTTGTGAAGCAGGGAAATGGCCAGACTCCTGTTTTTTCCTTTAACACTTTAATTCTGCATCATTTATTAAATTCATGCCAATGCCTGACTCCTGTGCCTGTTTTTAGGAGTGGCATTACTTTGTAGGTCTCAGCTGCTCTCTTTTTCACTTAAGTTCCTTTCATATTAGAAGTGTCTTGACTTGGAAGGTTATATTTATGTGTGCGATGGAAAGATGAAATTGGCTTGTAATTGAAGCTAAGGAGAGAAAAAGTTAACACAAATTGTATAAAACTGCAACGCTGGGACAGACACCACAGTATGAATGAAGGTGATGATGGGTTTCATTATGTAGTGTATATGCTGGTATGCACAAGCTTGCTTTAACTCACTTGGCATCTCCATATTTTATCACCAGATGGTGACCAGCAGTTTCAAGCTGAAGTGCTCTCAATTACCTATGCATGATGGTTGAGCGATAGTATACTTTGATACGTCTCCCATCCATGCTGCTTCAGCCCAGTACTCCTTGATCCTCCTGCAGCCTGGCTCCAGGACTCGGCTCTGAGTATCACAAGCCTTTGACTCTGCTTTTTCTCTGGGGCAGGATCTGATCTGAGCACTCTGAGGCAGACGAAGCAGGGAACAGAGCAAGCGATCGGAGGAGCATCATTTCTACGGGTAGGGTGCGGTGTTATCTGTCTTCATGGGGCGTGCTTGGGTACTGGCAGTGGCTTTGCAAAATGTGATTTATGTTTGAAAACATTCTTCTCAGAGATAAAAAAAAAGCTTTTGAAAATGTGGCTGGGTGCTTTTTGATACACAGTGCAGAGTTTTTGTCAGACAGTAACAGTTCAAGTTCAAGCTTTGAACTCATGGTACAGTTGCGAGCAGCTGTACAATGTAATGAAAAGCAGAGAAGAATCTGCCCTGTAATACCTTTTGCTCTTTGCTACATTTAGTCATTGATGGAAGAGCACTGGGGATTTCAAGCGTGTTTTTCTGAAGCTTACGAAAGAAAAGGAATTCCATATGCAATTTCTGTTAAGATTTTTTCCTTCTTAGAGTCAGGCTGAGGCATTTTGAGTGCTTTCTAGTACCTTATGCTACTAAAGCACAGAGGGTAGAGGTAGAAAAAGGCTAGTAAATTATTCACACAACACTGTTAACTGTGGAGACTTGTTTTGTGCACCCTGAATTCTCTTTTGTTGTTCTGGGTGGCTTTTGCTTGGTGTATTTCTGGTAGCTTTGTACTGGCTGTTGCCTCAGCAGAAAAGTTTCCCTGTTTGTACTGTGTAACAGTAGAGCATGAAAGTGCAGGCGACACCGAGTCACACAGCATGCAGACACGGTGAGAGAGGGATGCTGCTGACTGCACCCAGGCTGGGTTAGAGCTGACACCGGAGAGGGCAGGCAGAAACACAGGAACATGGCAGCCTCCACCTGCGATCCCGCAGCTTGCTGAGAACTGCTCTCACGTGTGCCAGCCTGGTGCCAGCAGCAATGCAGGCCCATTTTGCACATTTCCTTCTCCCTCCACTGTCCTCCACACCAAGGAACCTGTTGGATGCACCACTTTTCTGGTTTTGTTGGTATTCCTGGATTTCCCCCAGTGCAGTGCAAGGGCAAGGTGTAGGGGTGGTCCTGCCTGGTTGTGTCCTAGGCCATGAGGTGGCAGCTTGGCCCACACACAGGCCTGTCAGGGCTCCTGCCATGCACAGCCCAGACAGGGCTGGGCAGTCTCACCTGCATTTCTCTCCCACTGACAGAACAGTCTTTCCTAGTGCAGGAGCTGTTCCTGCAAGCAGGGCCTTGCAGTTCATCCAGGGATTACAAGGCACATCAAATTTTACTACAGTTTTCATCCCCCCAAAAGCCCTTCATATACACAAACAGTTTCACAGACTTCATAATGATTATGGCCTCTTAAACTGCTGTATAAATATTGTTACTACATTTTCTAAATTATTTTTTACCCTTTGTGTTAATTCAGTTCATGACCTTCACACTTACGGTTTTAAAATGCCACTGCATACCATAGAAGACTAGATTGCTGTTGACGGGAATGAAATAACTACCATAGCAAGGGGAAAAAAAAGTTTATTTCTTCTATCTGATACAGTTCATGTAATTGTGGAAGATAGGTGATGTCTTTAATACCTGACACTCCTTTGTACTGATGCTTTCAAAATATTTGGACACAAGTCATGGAGCTTCCTGTTCACCTGGGAATGAAGAAAGACATTCAGTCTGAATGTCCTTAGTTGGTGCTTTTCTCACATTGTGTTTTGAGTTAGCATTTCTGCAAAGAGGCTATACAGAAATCCCAGAGCAATTTAAGCCTCTAAGATTTCTCCATTCTGTAGTTTATTTTGACAAAATAATATCCATATAGCTCTGTATTAATGGATTATTGTGATACTTGGATATTGCATTCAAAACACTGCATTTCAATACAATTGCTCAAAACCAAACTTTGTATAGGTAAATTATATTATTTGTTGCATGCCTTTTATTCTGAACAAATTTTTAACTTTTAGCTGTATAATTTTCTGGAAAAAAGATCACTTACTTTTGGCACATTTTGTTCTGTGCTCTTTTCCTCCACTGTTTAAGTTAGAATTAGGCTGTCCTCTTCATATTTTATTTTTATTTGATACTTTATTTGATATTTGGGAAGCAGTAGGCTAACCTATGTGTTCTGTGTTCAGTCTGGGTGAATGAGTAATTCCACAAAGACTGCTGCTCACTGGCTAATCACTGCACTTGCAATTTACTTTTACTGTCAAAAATGCTGAAGCCCCGCAGCTGAACAATTTGGTTCTGAATGTAGATGGCTAAGCTGAAAAACCTTTTTTTTCCTAGTTTTTGGCACTGATAAATGAGATTCAAAAGTCCCCACCAGGTTGTATGGGCAGTAGTAGAAATTCTGGAGAAGGTATGAGGAATTTTGGTTGAATTTGGGGGTGATCTGCTGTTAAGAGTTGTTCAGTGCTCTACTTACTCCATGCTTACAATATTTTCTTTTATTTCTGACAGCAAGGCAAAATGTGATTCCCAGCCACTGCCTCAATGTCTTCCCTCATTAAATGAAAAAACAGGTGACTAGATCTTGAAGTGTCATATCTGACATATTGGGAAGTTGTTTTCTGCTTCTTGACGGTGCTGGGACATGAATTTGAGGTGATCCCAGCTGCTCTTTCTGCTCACTGAAATAAAGACTGCCTGATGTAGTCATTACTGTTTGCTGAGGCTGCTTTTTCATCTGTATTTACTCTGTTTAGATGATCCCAAACTCTGCATGTGTTGATATCTTGTAGTGAGTTTCCCTGCCCATGGGAACCCAGGCCTGTATATGTATGTTTTTGCAGCAAATGGTTGTGGTGATATGTGCAGGCTTATCTGCTCAGCCTTTTCATCTGAATGGAGCCTTCCACAATGAATTGACAGGATGAAAAATTCAGTCCATCCTGTTTAGAATTACACATGTTTATTCAGTCTTTTGTTAAAGCTGGTGCTGTTATTCATGCATGATTTTTGCTTCCATGTAACTTTTATTATACTTTGATCTCCTGTAGCACACAACAAACTTTTTAAAACCACTTACCCAGAAACCATTGTTTCACTGCAGTTATAAAAGAGCATGCATATGAATCACAATGAGAATATTACCCAACTAGATATTCCTAGAAACAGGAGAACGCTTATGTGCAATACAATACATTAATCATTTATAAGGAGTCAGTTATTAAAATTAATTTTTTTTAATACTCTGGATCTGAGGATGTGAACAGCCTGTTCACTGAGGATGTTTGTGGGCTTTTGAAACTTTCTTAACTTTCCATCCTCACATTCTTGTCACAAATTTGAAGAGCAAAATGAAGAGCTCAAATGTAGTAGTTTGGGTGACTCCAGGCTAAGGTACCTCTAGACTATGAGTAGATATGTATGCATGTGTATACACATACGTGTGTAAGGATAAATTCAACAAGCTTTTGTCTTTAAGAGGAGTCCACGGTGTGCTTGGTGCTTCTTAATTTCTACAGAACTTCTCATGATCAAAGACTTTGCCTGCTGATCCACTTTCACAGGCAGGATCTGTGGTCATCTGTGGTTACAAGCAGACCTCTCAAATGAAGGGAAGTCTGATAAATCTAGCTGAATTATCATTTCTTCACAGGGCTTTATCCTGGGGCTGGCTTTAGACATACACACTTGGAAATAACAGAAGGGAAGGGAAGGGAAGGGAA
>VZTN01031478.1:230814-297552 GCA_013400515.1 Erpornis zantholeuca
GGAAAGGAAAGGAAAGGAAAGGAAAGGAAAGGAAAGGAAAGGAAAGGAAAGGAAAGGAAAGGAAAGGAAAGGAGGCTTGTTTTGAGTTGCCTGTGTGAAGGTGTAGTGCCCCCACACCCCATTAAGACATAGGACATGTGTCTGCAGATAGCAGCATGAACTCTCCTCTGTCCCTTCCCCAGGCTGGTGGGATGTGCTCCAACACCAGTCACAAGCTGCAGAGCTCACTTAGCACCAAACTGTGCCCAGTGATGATGCACAGCATTTTAGCAACTGCTGAAGCTGAAACCAGCTCAGAGCTACCTTGAAGCTGCACAGCTCAGGGAGGAAGCAGAGAAATTGGGGTCTGTCAGTCACATCCCATTGAGACATTCCTGGGATGGTGCACATTTGTGGTGAAAGCAGTAGAGTGGGAGACCTTTCCAGCACAGAGTCTGGTCTGACTCGTGCTTTTGGAGCAGAAATATTATCATTAAGAATTCTGTCACCACTGGGCAGAGATGCAGAGCAGTCTTCCCTGGGCATCTCTGCCTCAGCTGCCCTGCTTTGGAGGGGGAACAGGGCAAGGAAAATGACCAACTGCAGAATGCAATTGTTTTGAAGCAGCCTTCCACTCCATTAGTAGAATGAAGGTACAGTCTGGGTCATTTAATTTCCCATGTTGATGTAGGCAACGAATCATTGATAGATGTGTCGGGGAATTATTCACCATGTCTGATAACTTAGCTTTTAAATAAAGAGCAGGACTTTCCAAATATTGCAGGAAGTGGCAAAAGCAGCAGGAGAGAACAGACTAAACACTTTTAAACTGTCTTCTATTGTAAGTGATAAAGTTTGGGCAAAAGAAACCGCCATTTTTCTAGGAAGAAAAGTGTGCAACAAATAAGTTGGTTCCCACCTAAATCCCTTCTACTTGTCGTGCTGGAAAATGCAGAAGTTGTGTTTCTGTAGCAGTGTTTAAAATTACAAGCATATTTAAATGAGTTTGTCTAGTGAAACTTTTCTAAAACTATCACATCAGTGGGATGATACCATGAGAGTTTTACAATTTAAACTAAATATCTTTTGGCTCTGATGCAATCCTCAGCCCCATTGTGGTGAATACTCCAGGTGGTTCACGCTCTGTGCTCTCTGACCATTCTGTAGTGATTCTTCTGTTTCTCGCATTTTCATGACTCCTCTGTAGGCCAAAGTGCTGCATGTATGCGCCATTCACAGAGTCTGGTTGAGGAGTGATGAGAGAAAGGCATTCTCTCTTGTTTTCACCTGGCCAGCTTCATTTTTGAATAAACTGGATGGTGTGGTTGTGGGGCAGGGAGGGGAGATGGTTTTTGACAGAGACCAGAATGAAGGTATTTCAAGGTGGCTTTGTGGTTTAGCTTTCCTCATGGGATCAAATCCCAAAAGAGATTAGACTGTCTGAGTGTTAGGAAAGAAACCCCCCACTCTTCTGACAGCTACTGTCCTCTGCCCTAATGGCTTTTTGGAAAGCACATCCATTCATTCATAAATGCATTCCTTTTTCACCATAAAAAAACCCTGTTTATGCTCTGGAAATGTTGGTGACAGGAGACAGTGCATTACATACATAAACTTTCCATGGCTTTAAATGCAATATTACCTTTTGTGTCTGATTTTCAGAGATGTTGAGCATCTCTAACTCTGAAGGCCATGGAAAGTCCACATGGTAGTCACACATTACTTATTCTCTTTACCAGGTATCTCCTGTTCTGTTTTCATTGCCAGACCTTAGTACTCAAAATTAAACTGTTTACTGAAGGTGAATTCCTAATTTTCTGTCTCCTGTTTATCAAATCTTGTACTTGTAATTTATCCTTGTTATATGCTGTCATATGCATGATCCAGAACTACAGTTCTTCTCACCCTAAAAAAAAACTGATGGGTAGACTGGCTCAAAAAATAATCTGCACTGGAAATCTTATTAAAAATGAGATTTAACTAGTTATTGTAAAATTGACAGTCCGATTCATTCACCTGTCCAGGGCAGAATGGAAGGTCAACTAAAATTTGAACCCTTGGTAAGGAAGTGTCGTTTCATATTAGTGTAACAGGCACTCCAAAGATAGGATCACACATTACTGAAGGTAAGAGGTGCCGAAACCTGCTTACAGACATAAAAGCAACATCCTGTACAAGTATGGTTATTGAGTAGAAGATTGGTATTATAATCTCTCAAATGACAGCTTTATCTCACTGTAATTCATCATGAAGTAGAGTTTCTGGTGTGTCAGGAGTTCTTTTGACCTGATGCAAGAACTTTACAGCTTAACTTTATGACCTCAGGAAATTACATAGGTTAACAAAATCCTAAACGGAGTCTTTCCCAGCCTGAAGATACTGAAATTTTTGTAATACCCATGATTTATTACACAATGGAAACTTAAAAATTCTGAAACTTTTGTCTTTTTGTCATAGCTTACACACACAATCACATTGAAGTGTCTTAAGAACATATCGCAAACTACTTGTTTGGTTTTTATTTTGGAGTTAACAGAAAATAAGTCAAGCTCTTAAATCTTCACCAGTTTTCACTTCATTGGAGTTGTTCTGAGAACAGTAAACAGTACATTCAGAAATTAACTCCTAGGTGGGATCTTTTGTGTCCTCCATGTGTCACTGCAGAAACATTTTAGGTCTGTCCAGTGAATTAGGAAAGGAGACTAAAGTGCCAGGTGCTCTTTGTAGTCACACAGATAGATCTGAGGTACCATCCTGACCACACTGTGGTCACATGGCTCTGGAAACACTCATTTACTGCCTCAGAAGAAGGAACTCTTTTGTTCCTTTTTCTCCAGAGGTTGGTTTGTGTGAAACCTGCTCCAGTTTTCCTTACAGCATGCTGATAGGATTGCCTGTTGCATGCCCAGGGATCCTATTTCTTGCAGCTAATCTGAACATGCATCTCAGGTTTCTTTTCAATCTGCTGAAATACGACTGTGATAATTTTATCTCGACAGCCTGTATGGCTCCACTTGTATTCAAGCGTCAGTCTGACTGGCTGTGGGTTTCAGGCACATGACCTTGGGAGAGGTACAGACTATTTATGTTGTGAAAGCCTTCTCTGTCAGGACCATGTGCATGTGCATGTGTCTGGTATAGCTTTGTAAGGACGTGGCAGACACAAGAAACTGTCCTTTGGTGTCTCTGACTCGCCACAGAACAGTTTTGCTGGGCTTGTACAGGTTCAGCTGGCAGCTTTGCCTGCTCTCTGCTTCTCTCTTGGTTTTGTTTTCCTGACTGTTTTCAGCTCAGTGGAGAACAGTTGATAGTGTAGTCTGTGATAAATAAAATATGTAAATTCCTGACTATATAATAGAGTGGTACCACCACCAATTAGGAAAGTTGCCCAGCTGTTCCCATTATAGTACCTTATAGTTTTTCAGAGTATTGGTAAAATTTTTAATGTTCGAACTGAAATTTTTCTAGCCAGCTGTTTTCCCCAGCCTAAGTATTTTTGGAATATTTCAGCAAAAGTGATTCAGTAAGACTCAGAACAAGACAGGCATAAAAAAGTAAGTTGTGTTTCTTCACATTTAAGGAAAACCTTGGGTTATTTTCTTTGGTGTGCTTTAGTGTTCTGTTATATCAGAACAAGGATGTAAACTTCAGCAAAGCACATGACCTTTGCATGAGTAGTACTTCTCTTATTTGTTCTGGTGGAAATCTGCCCACATTTGGCCTATACAGTAGCCCTCAGGGGAAAACAAATCCAGAGCAGCTTATCCATGTTAAGAGCTGGCTGCAGATGAAGATCCTTGGTGGAACCAGTCTCTCTACAGGTGCTGGAGAGCCTCCAAGTGTGTTCGTGGCACCCACGTTGTTCCTTGGTCCTTGAGCAGTTGTCAAGGTTTCTGCTGTATTCGTCTTCACGTGGCTTCAGGTACCTGAGTGTATACTGAGAACTCAAATACTGTACCTGTAAGTCTTGTACACACCAAGGGCAAGGCTGCAGCTTCACAGGCAGCCTGAACTTCGGCATCTCCAGTCTCTTAAACACTGAGGCCACTAAAGCTAACTAACACACAGCATTCATGTTACTGAATTCCCCAGGAATAATTCTGCATATAGTGTGTCATTATCCTTGTTTTGTGGAGTAAAGGTGACAGAACCTCCAGTTTCTTTGTAGTGATTACATTGCTTAGCATTTAAAACAACCTTGATCGAGGATCCTGAAGGACACTGGGCTTCCCCATCTTTCTCACATGAGGTATACATTGCTTCTATGCTTCTGGCAGCATTCCAGTAGGACAGGCGGGGAGCAGGAGAGGGACCCTTCTTGTTCTTGGACAGCACTGTCTCAGGGGAAAGAAAGTGGCTTACATTCTTAAGTTCATTTCCATTTTGGTTTATGGAGCACTGCTTTTCAAAACTTCTGGGTTTTACTATACTTCCAGCTCTTAGCTAAACAGATGTCAGAGGAAAAAAGACAAATAGGAGGAAAATAAATATCTTAACGTTTTGAAACCTTTGTTATGCCACATTGGCCAGTACTGACTAGAAAATAATCCTGCTGTCATCTGTGTGTTTGATGTTAGGATTACACCTCTGTTCAGCTCTGCATTTTTTGTTGTTGCTGTTCTCTTTTAGCAATCTCCTTTTTCTTCAGAAAGAGCCTTTTGATTCAATGTCTGTTTTCTTCAGTGTGGTCAAATGAATGTTATTTCCTGCTTAGTAAATGCCCCATGCATGAGTAGATTTGCTTAAGATCAATACGAATGTTTCATAGTGGGGTTATCAAAGAGTTAATATTTTTTTTTACCAAGCTGCATCATACTTCTGGATACATTTCTCTATTGATCCTCCAATCCTCTTACATCTGCCTAAATAAGTTCTTTATGATGGAAAATAACTTTGCAATTTATAATGCTGTGAGATCACTTTCCCCTCAGAACATCATCTTTATATAGTCTTTCATGCTTTCAGACTCACTGTTCCTGCTCCAGTTTCCTCCCTGGTGGTAATGGTTTAAGGATAAGTTTATGGCAGAGTTTGCAGGAAATGGTATTTTTTACAAACTCAACTTGCACCTGATGAAAACACAAACAAAATTCTAGGAAATGGGAGTCATAGTATCTTAAAGGGATGCATAAATCAACAGGTCCTCCCCCCAGTGATCCGTAATAACAAGGCTTTGAGTTTTTTTCTGGTCTCCTTCATAAGATTTTCTGAGTTTGCTTGTCATGCATTTCACTTCACTGGACCCATGTTTCTTGACTGTGCAGTGAGAAATGTCCTGGCCAAGGCATAAGGAGCATGGAGAGGGTATGTCTTAGAGACTCCACTCTACAAACAGTTTCCAAAGTTATAAAATAATTCATCAACTGGACAAGTGAAAATACTATAGTTGAGTGGTTCATTAAAGACATGGCCTTTTATTAATGTGAGGCAGATTTTTCCACTACAGAGGAAATATATGTTTGGAAACAAGTAAAAAGAAGACATCCTACATCCCAGCAATTTATTCCAGACAAAGGTTGCCTTCCTGACATCTTCAGGAAAACTGTCAGTTTCCCATACTTTCATTTGTGTCATCACTCAAGGACTTGATACAGCAATGTGTTAAGGGGTTCAGAAAGCTATGCTGAACTCTGTCATTATTTCAACTTAAATCCTACCTGAATAAATGGATTACTAGCTGCTTAGACAATAATACTTGAATTAAGACAGAAGAGTAACTGGTGAATTCCATGGATAAACATACTTCACACATAGTAATGCAGGAAAATTTTTAACTTCATGTTACAAGAAGGAAGGATGCTGTACAGCTGTACAACATCCAAGCTGATGTGCAGATACGAGCAACTGAGTTTATATTGCTGTTGCAAGTGGTTTCGTGTGTACAGAAATAACTGCTGTGCAGGCCAGGCTGGGTGCCAGAGTCATCTTCTTTGCTTGTATGGTGCTGAGGTTGCCAGCACTTACCCTAAAATTGACGTAGCTGTTGGCATAATCCGAGACTCGCTGTGTTCACTTTGATGTCTGAAATACTTTGTAGTGTATAGGCGACTTTTGTACCAGAGGAGCAGCAGAGATACAAATCTTTGTGTCTCTGATCAGAAGTAGCAGCTGGGTGTTTGCTGGAGGCCAGAGAGGGAGACCAGAGCACAAGCAGGATTTTTCTGTGGGTATCCTGCCACTTCCCAGGTGCCCTCACCAGAGCCTCACCATAGCATTTATTTGGGGCGAGTCCAGCGGAGTTGGTAAGGGGACTGCACACATCCCATATGAAGACAGGCTGAGAAATTTGGGACTGTTCAGCTTGGAGAAGAGAAGGTTGTGTGGAAACCTCACAGCAACCTTTCAGTACGTGAAGGGGTGTCTGCAGGGAAGCTGGAGAAGAACTCTTCATCAGGAACTGTAGTGACGGGACAAGGATTAATAGGTACAAATTGAAAGAGGGGAAGTTTAGATTAGATATACGGAAGAAATATATAGATGGTGAAATACTGGAACAGGTTGTCTAGTGGGGCTGTGGATCTCATCCCTGGAAGTGTTCAAGGCCAGGTTGGATGGGGCTCTGAGCAACTTGGTCTAGCAGAAGGTGTCCCTGCCTTTGGCATGGGAGGTTGGAACTAGATGGCCTTCAATGTCCAACCCAAACCATTCTATGATTTTTTTGCAAACAGAATTCAGGTTTCTGTGTACAAATGGGTTCAGAGAAAAATGCTTAAAAGAAAGAAAAAGAGGTCCTAGATCCAAAACAATTTAAAATCTTAGCTATGCCATTGGAAGTAAAACTCTGTGACAGTTACTCTCCAGTCATAGTAATCAAGCAGCCTTTAAACAACAAAACCATTCAAATGATCAGCTGGGAAGTGGAGTTAGGATGTCAGTTCAAGTAGAGTCACTCTGCTGACACTAAACATAACTTCAGAGATGAAACGTTGCCTCTGGCTGCAATAATGGAACTAAAACTCCTGCTCTCAGATGAAGTATGTAGTTCTCAGGATACCATGAGATGTGCTGCTCATCCCAGGAATTTGCACCTTATACAGCAGAACAGAAAAAACAACATAGGCACTGCATGAAGAAATGAGATACAGCTCATTCACAGAAAGTGAATTGCCTATGTCCATCAGTTAATAGGTAGGACAGCATATACCAAAACTACTTTGAAAAATACAGTGTTATTTGAGGTTTTTCTAACTAAAAGGTACTTTCAGTCCTTCTTCACTGAAGAACAGAAACTGGTATTTTTTAGAGCATCTGTTTTCATACTCTCCTAGAATGTGTCCTACCTTATTGCTACCTCTTTTCATTTGATAAGCTCTGTTTGGAATTAAGGCTACTTGAATGTAAAAGACTGATTCTTACTGAAGCTATTAAAACTGAAGTTTATCTTTTTATGAGGCAAAGCAGCCTTTATGAGTTCTGTTTACACATTGCCTTGGCTTGCCAAAGAGTTTCGTTTGTATATCTCCCAGAGCATGGCAATTTCTTGGACAGGGGTGTTTTCTGTCTTTGTTTCTTGCTCCAAGCATACTGTCAGTGCTAGAGGAGAAGGCCAGAGTTTGTCCTAATTGGGTCAGATTCTGGCTTCTGAGAGCACCTTAGTGTTCAGCTCATTAAAAAAAAAAAAAAAGGCGCAGAAACAGTGAGTATTAAGGATATAATTTCTGTAAAAGTAGCTTTAGGTCTGAGCAACCTGTCAGGATTCTCCTTTGTGGATATGGACGATATGTATTTAAGATTGCAAGGAAAGCTTCAATTCTTATAGATAAATCAGCTAGTCTGATTCTTTTAAGGGAAAAAGCTGATTTGGAAACGAACTTTTTTAAGCAGTGTGTCATTTTTACATCATTTTGGAAAGAGCTCTGGCATCCAGATTCATATAGCTAGCCAAAGAGGTGGAGACCTCAACATACTAAATAACTCACTGACTGAGACACTATTCTAGTAAACACACCAGAGATTCCTCTGGCACCAGGACAAACTGGAATGGCACAGCATGTGTCCATACCACTGAACTCAGTCTCTAGAGTAGGGTGGCTACAAGCAAACAGTCGGCTGGAAATGCCTCTGGGCTCTGCAAACTCCCAAACTCTGCCCAAGAGCCCTCTGGAGGAAGGAGGGCTGTTGAGGGCCAAAACCGTGCCAGGGATGCTGTGGTGCTGCAGCCGTACAGGAAACAGCTCCAGCTCCCAGGAGCATGTCCTTGCCCAGTTTCATTTACTAATATAGACATATTCTTATCAGGGAGATGGGCTCAAATAAAGAAGCCATGGTTTGGTTGCTGTCATTCTCCATTGTGTTGTAAGACATGGTTTTGAACCCTGTTGAACGGTGTAATAGGTTATTGGATAACTGTGGGCAACCTGCCTCCCTAACAGCTCTCGAGTTAAGCTGGAACAAATCTGCTCTGGGAAAAGCCAGAGCCCAGCTTGACTGCTTTTCTTCTGCTGGGCAGGATCTTGCTGTCAGCAGGGTTTTTCAAGAGACATTATACATTTGCTTTCAAAAGCCATGAAAATATTTGTGGGGAAATCTTGACATTGGATACAAAAAAAGTTTGTGTCCTGGGCCCAGCACTGTACTCAGTGTGCTGCAGTAAATCACTGAAGCCCTAATTTCTGGAATTAATTTTTTTTCCCCCCAAATTCCTCTATATCTGGCATTCTGTTTTCTCTGATTACAAAGAAGTATTTTTATTGGTACCTTTTATTGGTACCTCCATTCACATAGCATGGTGATATTACTGTGGTTTAAGTAACAACACATAGCTCTGTTGTCCTGTCTTTGCCAGATATTACCGATGCACGTGTGCAAGTAGCTAAAAAATCCAAATGGGAAAAATTTGGTTTTGGAAGGAGACTGAGCTTCCAGGGCTTGTCAGCATCTGTTCCCATAGATCCAAATTGTGTCAGGATGTGCTTGCATGTAGATGTGAAAGAAATCACAGTCGGGAGGTGAACTGAAGGACTGGCACTGCACAGCTTTCATTCCTTTTCAGGAAAACTAGAGTTTTCCTGAGTCATGGCTGTGGAGGAATGTTTGTCGATATGCATGATACTAAGCAGACAATTCATTCCACACAGACTGTTAAAATTAAGTGCCCAAAGTTTGTATCCATTTCTAACTGTAGTGTGAAGATCTGTTTGGTGGTTGGCCAAATTGTTGTTTTCAAATACGATAATAATGGGCATTGTGGGAAAGCTTAAATGTGGTAGAACTGCCTGTCCTTTTTCCACCTGTTTCACTGATGATCACAGGGATGGAGCACCTCTCATACGAAGACAGGCTGAGAGAGTTGGTGGTGTTCAGCCTGGAGAAGACTCCAGGGAGACCTTGTAACAGCCTTCTGGTACTTAGAAGGGACCTGCAAGAGAGCTGGAGAGAGTGAGACTGTTTACAAGGGCATGTAGGCATAGGACAAGGGGGAATGGCTCTTAACTGGAAGAGAGTATAGGTTTAAATTAGATATTAGGGAAAAAAATCTTTAATGTAAGGGTGGTGAGACACTGGAACAGGTTTCCCAGAGAAGTTGTGGATGCCCCATCCCTGGCAGTGTTCATGTCCAGGTTGGAAGGGGCTGTGAGCAACCTGGTCTAGTGGATGGTGTCCCTGTCCATGGCCTGGGGAGTTTGAACTACATGATCTTTAAGTCCCTTTCCAACACAAACCATTTTATAGTTCTATGTTACCCACAATATCCAAAGGCTTAAGGAAAAAAAAATCACTGCTGCGTAGGCCAGCTGAAACTGCTGAGCACTCTGCAGTTTAATCATAACAATAAACACAGTGACATTTTTAGGGAGGTAGATTTATTTCTTTTCTTAGAAATAAGTTGTGTGCTGAGTAAGCAGACTACTTCTGTAGTTTCCTTGGCATAAATCAAAAATTTGATTTGACATACATACGAGATTTGTGCTTTGGGGTAAAGTTTCTAGTTTAATTTGCAAATATTTTCATTTTCCTTGGGCACAAGAATCCTTCTGCTCATCCTCCTTCAGTCTGGTAATGTGGGAGCTTTGGTTTCCAGTTCAGTGTTCATAGTTTCATGCTTCTACAGTTAACACTCCCGTAGTGTGATCAAAGGAGGTTTTGGATAATGGTGATTCTGCATGTAATTTGCCATCGTTGGGTTTTTAAAGTCTCAGGCAAAGCAGAACTGTTGTATCCAGCTCAGGACTTGATCCACAGCCTAATATGGATGTAGAATGTCCCTGGCCTTAGCCTCTCTGAGCATGTTCAGAGCCTGCCAGGATCTCACTTTGGACTGTTTGCATGATGAATTCATCCTGAGCAGTAAACAAAATGTCGTTAATGCTCTAAATAGACTGCCCTGTTTCCTGGGTTCTCTGTGGTTCAGCTGTTATTTAACTTCAACAAGATTTTTTTCAAATCAGAAAATTAGTGTTTCAGCTTTTTGTCACATCTGTGCAGGGACATATAGCAGAACTGTAGCACTGTGAAGCATCTGTTTTGCTTAAAAACTAAACTTTGAAGATCATTTTAGTTGCTCTTTAATATTGCTATTGTCCTAGCATTTACAAATTCTGTGCTTTTAAAATATACCCTCTGAATGATGTTGTAAATGTAGTACTGTCGTGCTGAGAAGAACTGAGCAGTTCCTGGGTAGGACATCAGTGGCCCTAGTGAAGCTGCTCCGAGTGGCCCTGTTTGAGCAGAGGGTGGGAGCAGATGACCTCCAGAGCTCCCTCCCGACCCCAACCACTCTGCAGGTCTGTGACACAGTTCAGTTGCTGCCTCCACGTGATTGCTCCTGTTCCTGTGAGAGCAGCCACCTGAGCATGGATGTTAACCACCTACTTAATTTTTCCATTGTTTATAGTTGTCAAGAAAGAAGATTAAAACTCAAAACCTCTCTCTGGTGGCATTGTTTCCCTAGGAAACCTTGGATCTGCATTCTCTGGCTGTGGTGTGTGGCCATATCAGTGAACTGGTAGCAAGGGATCTGCACAACAGCCCACCTCAGTGGTTTTAAAAAGTAATTTTATCTGCAGGAGAAGTCCTCTGGGTCCTAGGATGTGAACCAGTGTGTTCCAATTTCTATAAAAATACACTCCAAAAAGAAGAAAAAAGGCATTCCCTCTGGAATGTTATTTCTGGCCCTTGTTTGTTTGTGTTAAATGGAAGGTTTAGAGGGAAGAGACTGGTTTCTCCATTTTACCCAATGCCCTTGAATAGGAGGGATTCTCTTGCTAATTTTCATCTTTGACAAGTACAGCTGGTAATAATTCAGCAAGTCCCCCCAGTTGTGCTCCAGTGTATTGAACCTGAGAGTCATCAAAGAATTACACAAGCTGGTTTTTTTTTGGAAGTCTGAATTACCTTCAGGCAATTGCTGGACCTTCCCAAATAGTAAGAAACTCTTCCATAATTCCATGTGGCTGATCTCTGACCACTGTTAATCATGTGCTGTAAGTATTGAAGTTGTTTTCCTTGTCATGGAATTAGTGACCACCAAGCCCTGTTGGTGTCCTCAGCATTTCATTTGTAATGGCTTTGGAGTCATTACCCACTCCACTTAATTGCTATTGAGGCCAAATGCAAGGGGGAAGATGCACCCAACCACTACCACTACTCAGAGAGTAAGAGTTCAGACTGGAAAAATCTATGTATATTGTTATGATTGAGATGGAAATTGTGGTCGTCCTGCTGCTATCCCCAGCAGAGAATTGTCCAAGTTACTGTTTAGAAGATGGGGAACATAGGGGGTGTTTGTATGAAATTCATCTTTAAAAAAGAGTTAATCATCTCCTGAAGACTAAATTATTTGGTACTGCATTTGATTTTCAGATTTTTTTTGAAACTTGATGCATCTTAGGTCTATCTCAATCTTAGACTATTTCTCCCATCATTTCATTCCTTCCTGGTGTACCTCTAGCCCCAGACTAGACACCACTGAACATACTACATGGCTGGCATGTAAATACTTTGGAGAGGGACCTAGTTTGGTCTGAAGACTATGAGACGCTCCTGAAAACTAGCAGAAAAAAAGGTATTTAATAAAAAAAACATGTGTTTGTCTCTTAGTCCTTAAAAATGGCAAAGTAGTTCTTGGTTTTATCCAACCATTACTGGATTCTTCTGTAGCACTAGGGATACCCAGAGTGTTGTAGGTATTTTTCTTTTGTTCTCACCAATGGTCTTGTAAACACATGGGTATGTGCTTTACTCTGTTCAGGTAATAAACTCTACTAGGAAAGAAGTGCTCAAATGCCCTTCATAAATGTCATGTTTTATCCTCAGTTTCCTTGAGTTAGAAGATATTTATTTGGTACCCTCATTCACTAATCAATTGGTAATGAAAATAAATTACTTTCTCATTTTAAACATCAACTTTCAGGGTTTTTCTCATAGGCTAGGATTTGGGGCTCTAGCACAGCCTTGTATATGCTTGAATGGTCTTATGGGTTAAATGGACCAGGTCAGTTGAATATTCAGTTTGCAAAGCTAAATGTACCAGTCCCTTAAGTAATGTGACATCTTTGAAAAACACAGATAAGGTGTTTCTGTAATTCAGCCTTTTCTCTGACAGCATACTTGTAAAGGACAAAATAAATAGGCGATTAGCGAAAATAGTTTCCGACCGATGTTCAGCCTTGGAAGGCTTCTTACTGCCCTGCCTATGAATCAGGAGGGTACCAGGGTTTATCTCCTTGGAGCACACACGTGCACCTCCGCCTCCTCATAAATCTGCTGCTCAGTAGGTTGGCTCCCTGGGAACTGGATCTACCCCTGTGGGACTGGTGGGGGTGCGTGGTGGCCTGGCTCTTCCTCTGTTGTGCTCTGGGGTTGATGTGCAACAGCTCTTACCTTGTCTTGACCCCCTCGTCCCTCCCACCATGCACGGAGGAGATCTCCTAGCTGAGATTTCAGAACGCTTTGGTCCTGGCTGGATCCTGCTCGCTTGGCAGCCAGGGCAGACCCATAACTGGCTCCAGCTTTCCTCACCACCCCGGGCTCCGCAGGCAGGCAGGCAGATGCTCCTTGAATCGATGCAGGCAAACAGGAGACTCCCCTGCAGTATTTCAGCACAAAGAATCCAGGCTCAACTGCATTGCCATGCTGGAAAAGCCTTTATTACCACCATTTTGTGTACAAATAAGGTTTTACTGGTGCAGAAAGACAAACCTGAGGTATGCTAAGGGGCTGGTGCACAGGGCAGTGTCCAGCTCCAGGCACTAAAATGCCCCCAGCCTTTTTGCATGAGGGATGTGTTGTATCACCCACCAACTCCCATGCTGTGTGTGTGGAGAGCAGGGTGGGAATGGTGTGGAGAGAGGGAGGGGAGCCTTGCCAGTGGTAGATGCTGGGGCACTGGCAAAGTGTGTGCGTGAGATGGGGAACTGGATGTACTTTCTGTGTCCATGAATATAACAAGCACAGCAAGAGTTATTTGTTGAGTTGAGAGGGGCCGTATTTTCAATAGGTGGCCAATACCCACACCAGTTGTTTTTTGAACTTTCTGTACAAATTGCCAAGGACTGACAGAAAATAAATTGAGGCAAAGGATGAGTTGTAGCACAAGCCGGTGAAACACTGTTTCAAGTAACTGTTTGAAGGCTTGTTTTAGCATCTTGAAAGGAAGCAGGAATTCACGTGTTTTATTTTTAGCTTGCAAGGGAATAGTTATTTAATGCTCCTTTATGTCTCATCTTTGAAAATGTTCTCACTGAGGCAGGATCTGAAGTCCTGGAGCTGGTTAACCCAAGACTTGCCTGCCTGTGAAAATTTATTTTTACAAAGAGGAATTACTGAAATTGTTTTTCCCCTATAAAATTTTAAGTAGAACTGAGTCCAAACTCCAAAATCAGTAGAGTGTTAAAATACTTTCTGGTGCTGGCAGTGATCTGTGATTTACAGTATATTGTCAGGCACATTTTTCTTTCAGGACCTCATAAGCATTTTCAGATTTTTTTTGCGGAGTTGCTTTTGTTGCCATTTGCTTTGATTTTGGCTCCCATTAGATTATGGGAGTTCTAATTTTTCTAAAGGAATATTTTTATCCAAGATTTTAATAGTATTGATGTGACTGGGCCTTAAATCTCTAAGCAGAGATGGGATGAGCTACTCACAGCTAGTGCTGAAAAAAATGTCTCTTGTGTTTCCCTCTCCCCTCCTCCCAGGTCTCTGAACATCACGTGGCTCATGCCTTAGGTTCCTGAAAATCAATGAAATATTTATGATACTTGTTTTTCCAGCAGCTGGATAATGAATGAGGTTGCAAGATACTGCTGGTCAATACTTGCCCCTCTTGTCCAGTACTCTTGGGTCAACAAATACGCATCTTAACCTCCTTGAGACTCCTCTTATTTCCCTTGCTTTTCTTTCCTGTGAGGCAGCAGAACAGCAGCAATGAAATGAGAGCTATCATTTCCTCGAATGGGTAAGACAATCTGCAAAGCGTGTATTAAAAATAAAACAGGAAGTCAGTGATTATCAATTTTTAGCAAACACGTTTCTGCTGATCTTCAGACTGATGCCTAACAATAACAAAAGGAGAAGCTCTGCATCTGGGCAATGTAATTTGTAGTTATTTGTAGTATTTTTTTCCCTCATTAAGGCATGGATGGTTTTTATTTTAAGGCCCAAGACCTGTAAGAATATTAACAGAGGCCTAATGTTGTTGCTTGTAAACAGCGTGTGTTGAACAACATGGCTGGGATAAATAGGTACTGGGTTAAGAAAAAAAAAAAAGGAACGTCCTTTTTTTGTGCATTTACAGTTTTGTGAAGTAAAAGGCAGCATATGGCACTCCTAGCAAGGAAGAAGTCCCTCCTTTCAGAGACTGTCCCCCAGCTCAAGGAGTTAGTGATTGCTTCCCACCCTCATAAAGGAGTATTACTGGCATCCCTGTGCCGAGCGGCGTGCGTGTGGGTGACGGGAAGTCAGGCTTCCTCCAGACCTGGCCACCTGCTTGCAGTGATGGCAGTGGGAGGGGAATCCACCTGCCAGCAGGCTGAGAGTCTTGACTGATGTCAGTTCTCACTGCCAGAGAGGAGCCAATGCTCTGCTGCACGGGCGGCTTCTTCTTATTGCATCTCTTTTCCCCTTGAGAAGAGTCAAGAGTGTTCATTTGGACCCCGCTGCAGAGGAGAGGGAACAACCTGCACACCTGCCAGGAAAGGGAATCCTACACAACTGCTCCTGCTCAGAAGAGATTGGGAGCTGGGCCAAACATTTCATACGTGGGTGATTAAAATTAGACTCCTGCATCCATATGTACATTCTCATTTTGAAGACACTGCCTGGCTTACTTTTCTCTCCTGCCTTTTATGTATTCCCTAAATGGGAGACTGCTTCCTCCTTTCCTGTGGCTTTGACAGTGGCCCTCTCACTCACTGAAAGTACGTTTATCTTTTTTGTCTGTAATCATACCTCATCACAGGCACAGGAACACAGCTCTGTCTTTCCATTTTCCACTAATACTCCCTTGACAAGTATCTTCTTGAAAGGGAAAAAAAAAAAGTGATAATCTCTCCTTTGGAAAAACAGCCAAGTTTTGCAGCGGACTTGGCTTTTTGCCTGTCCTCCCGTGCTGCTTCAGCCTGAGAAAACTGGGACCTTCCTGCAGCCCACACTGGCTGATCCAGAGAAGTCCAGGTCTTGCTTGAAAGACATTCTGAGCAGAAAGGGGAGAAGGTAGGCAGACTGGCACAGCATTCAGCTGGGATGTGCTTATCTGCAGCCTGTTCTGTTCACAAGCACCAAAACCACCAGAGGATAAAAAAGCCATAGGGCAACGAGTCCATGGCTGCATGACCTCCAACTATGAAGGATGGAGATATGCATATACTAAAGCTGTTGGTGCAGGAGGACTTTGTGCAAAATTCCAGCTTTCAGTGTCAGATGCATAAGATCACAGAGATGCTTACCACCATTAGGCAGTAATTTGTTCCTGAGAGTTCTGAAGTATTCCAAGACCCCCATACTTCCAGAAAGAAATCCTTATGTTTCAAAACACTTTGGAGTATTTTTTATGTTTTCCTCTTAATGGCTCTTCGTAGGAAAATGAGGAGACTTCCTGGAATTATTAACTGCTCGGAAAACCCTATTAATGCTGCTGTTTTATAGGCAGCCAGATTTCTGCATCCTCCTGCTTCACACTGTTTACCCACTGCAGTCTAAGGGCTACCAGTTGGGGAGAGAGCAGTGGGGACCCACATTGCCCTGGAGGCGGATTAGTTGGGTCATGTCATGCTTCAAAGATAAAATCCTTCCTTGGGTAAACTCCTCTGGGCAAGGAAGCAGCAGAGCCTCCACTGTGCCATGAATACTTGGCTGTTGTAGACTTGCCCATCACCCTGGTAGTTGCAGGGCTGTTCCTGGTCCTGGCCCTTGCACATGGGCATGCTCTCCCATACAGTTCAGCAGCCATCCCTGTACCTTTCATGGGGAAAAACCTGCTCACACAGAAATGCTGCAATACATTCCCTGTTGGAGCACATCTTGGATGCTAAATGAAGGCTTGAATCCTCCCCACATGGTCCCAGCTGGGGCTTGATGAGGGTGCATGGGATCTCCCTGCTCTGGGTTTCCTTTCCTTTCCCCTGGAACAGCTACAAGCTGCTGGGTGCAGGCCAAGGCAGAGGCAGAGGAGGCAGCTGATGCACACGCCATTCTTGCCCTAACATGGAGCGAGGACAAGGCTGCAGGGCACACATAGATACAAAAGCTTTTTTTTAAATATCAAAACCAAGAACAAACCACCTTGTATAGCAAAGCGAAGTTTATAACTTTTTCCAGCCTGGGAACAGGCTTTTCAGAGTAGATAATGCTGGCACTGTTTCCTAACAAGTCTGCAGGCTTTACTTGAGGTGGTTTATCTCAAGATGTTTTTCATTCTTGCAAATTTTAAATTGTCCTCCCAGACTCACAAAATTAAACAAAAGCAGTGACTTTAAAACAAAATATCCCAATAAAAAAGCCCAAGTGAAATTTGTACATTTTTACAGAGCAGCTTCCAAAAGCCTGCCCATAATTGTAGTTTTAAGAGGACTTGCAATTTATGCATAGCCTCTAAACATCTCCCTCCATCAGTAAGTTTTGTGGTGCCATGTGGAGTACAGGGGTATGGCACGGCACTGCTAACACTAGAGATGCACGTATTCATTGTGTACAAGGAAGAGGACAAGGCATGTATAAAATACATTCAGAATTACATGACAGCTATTACTGTCATAAAAATGTTGGCAACTGAGCACAGGGGAGAAGCCAAAGTATGTTCTCCAGAAAGCAAAAAGGCAGCAGGACTGAGCAGTTACATGTTGGCTCTGGGAACTGAACCATCCCTGTGTGTGCAGCCCCTGTGCATGTTGTCTCTTGCCTGGGAAGGCTGTTGCAGCCTGTCCCCCACAAACAAAGGTACAAAAGCCCTTACATTAATGAGAGGGGAAGATGGAAATTATCTACAGAGGAAGGAAGTCTTTTGAGAATCACATTTCACTGTTTCAACTGCTTAAGGAAAAGTTTGTTTGTAATAGTATCCTGTCAATAGGAGGTGTCTGTGTAGGTGTGTGTATATATGCACAGAACGTATGTGTATGAGGAGAAAGAGCTTTCACTGCGGTCTGTCAGCCTTAAGCACATGGCTTCTATTTTTCCTTAAACCCTGCAACTTCATTAAAAAAAAAAAAAAAAAAGACACTAAGAAACTCCCAAGGTAGAGTGCATGTGAGTGTGTGTGTGCGAGGGAGTATGAGTAATTTATCTTCACATTTAGCTGGAGCCTTGGTATTGTCAAAGCAGCTGAATCACTGCCTGAGAGCTGCCATCTTTACCATGGTGATAATTTGTCAGAGTGCCAACACTGCTGCCTACTGTCTCTGAAGAGCTGACCTTGTAACAACATCAACACTCTTTCTTTGGCTTTTGCTGACGCACTCTAGGCTCTGGAAACTGTTTTCAAAACAAATATATAATGAAGTGTTGTGCTTGTAAAAGCAATTGTGTTTCTGTCCGTCAGATTATTTTAGGGTGTGTCGCCTGGCAAAGGGCAAAGCGAAGAAGCAGACAGGGAGGACACAACTCCAGATAAAAAATGAGGGGCTTTCCATATACAGGAATGATGGGAATCAAAATTAACCATCACAAAATCAGAAGTTAATGGTAAAATGGCAACTTACAACTCCTCATGCTGTTCCATTTTAAAATTTTGTTTCTCAAAGTGAGGACAACTGAGCAGACCTCTACAGACAACAGGAAGAACACACAAGGACCAAAAGCAAGGGAAGCTCATGATTTAATGCTTGCTATATACTGTCTTTCTTCATGCAAGCAGGAAGAAATTGCCATGTAAAATACTGATGGAGACTGTGCATCTAGATATTTGATAGGGAGAAATGAGAGAGGCTTACCTTATCAAGTGGGGTAAAAGCATTGTCAGTACCTGAAAAATCAGTCTTCTTGGCCCTAGGTTTATGCAACTCTGTACTGGGTGACCTGACAAGTTTGGCCATTCCCTAGTTGTGGGGGATTATCTCAGCACTTTGTATTGCCACTGTTCACGTGTGTGCACAGGACACAGCTGCAAAGGAAGCAGAACAAGTCAGACATACAACTCACCCCACACTTGCCATGGCTTTGATTGTGGGGAGCAGTGGTAGTGAAATGCTGTTACTGATTTCTTTTCTTCTTGCTGTCCTTGCTAAACTAAATTAGTATAGCACTCCCTGGTGTTCTAAATGGCATATCATGGAAAGATTTTGTGATCTTGAGACTGGGTAGCAGATGCATGACAGGCTTTCCATAAAAACTGCCATGCAATACACAAAACCCATACATATGGTTAGGTAACAGCAGTTTTAATTTTAGCTTTGGGATTGGAAAATGCAGTTAGTACCTAGTACTCTGTAGGTTAAGACCAGAATGAAGGATGTAGCTAACCAAAGTTTGGAGGCAACCCAAACATGAGATACCCCAGTTTTCACTCCCCCTCAGAGTTCTATTTTCAGGTGTTGCCAGAAAGAAGAACAATATAATTTATACCAACATGTTTCCCCTGGAACCTTCTGAAAGTGCAGTCGTTTGGATTTTTTGAAGTCAGATTAATATTTTATATAGCTGAAGTTTCACTTCTACATGTAGAAGTAAATGTTACTCTTGATTTTGCATAACAGAGGGTAAAAATTGTATTGTTTGTCCACTTTCTGACATACTTGAAAAGCCTCCAATGTAAAGCACTCTGAATTCAGCTTCTGCTGACACTTAGAGGTGCTTTGAGATCTGTGGGATTTGGCTCACATGCGTCAATGTACTGCTCTGTCTTTGTGTGTGTGTATGTATATATTTATATTTAATATGGTTATATATATATATATATATATATAGCCAGCAAAACTGCAGAAAATTGTATTTGAGAGAAACAGCAAGCAAATTGTATTTTACTATGCATTGTTTTCCACCTTGCTCGTT
This sequence comes from Erpornis zantholeuca, assembly GCA_013400515.1. Taxonomy (NCBI): domain Eukaryota; kingdom Metazoa; phylum Chordata; class Aves; order Passeriformes; family Timaliidae; genus Erpornis; species Erpornis zantholeuca. The sequence goes on from VZTN01031478.1 coordinate 250,216, forward strand.
TTTGTAGTTTAGTGCTGGATTTTAACCTGCAAGTTTCTCTTTGGTCTACATTTTCTTCTCACATTTCTTCCTCTGTTGCACTTGAATCAATAGGCCAAAGAAACAAACAAACAAACAAACAGGAGAAGACCAAAAGCAGAATTTTCAATAATGTGGATATGGCTTGCCATGGGAGTTATTTTCAAACCTGTTGGTCGTTTTCAAGGCAGAGGGCTGGTCTGTTACTCTTGGACACTGGGATGATACAGCGCCTCAAATTGCAAAGAGTGAGTGCTGGAAGTCACTGGGCCTGTTGTGTGTTGTCTAGATGGGATGTTGAAGTTTAGCTTTGAAAAGAGCATTTGTGCCTGAAAAAAAAAAGAGGTTTTGTTGCCTTAACCAAAGGCGTAACTAGGAATGGAAATCTGAATGGTCTCCAAGCTATGGTGGACAGGCAGTGACTAAATCTTTTTAAACATGGCCACCCATATGTGTTCAGATTTGGGAAGGCTTAGGAGCTTGTTGGGTGGGCTGTGTCTTAAACGTTTCCCTGAACCAAGCTTATAACAGAAATTTGGTGCAAATTAGCCTCCTGAGATACTCCTGAAAGCTCAGTTGTTTGTGCAATGGAAACATGATTTTTTTCTGCTAGTGAGAAAACTCAGTCATTTAGTGCCTGAAATTAGCTCACAAGACACATGGGTTATAATTCATTCAACTTTATGTTAAAAGCAGACACTAGGTTTTGGTGCACTATTTTCAAGCTAAATGTCAATCCCCTGTACAGCAGAAGCCTGCTTCTTACAGGTTTAACTTCTTCTGGATGGATGGCAAGAAGGACTTTCAGAATGGCTTTCCAGGGGACTGTGTGCTCTTACTGGCAGTGCATGATTTTAGCTAATGGATTTATTAGCTTATGCTATTTTTTTCTTCTGGTGTGAGTGGGATCACACAGCAGAGACCCACCCAGCATGCAGCCCTTAATAATAGGTAAGGAAGATTTTTCTATCAAAGGACAAATAAGAAATTGCTCCTTGTGAGAAAGCTAATTTGAGACTATCTGAGGCAGACCTGGCTAGGATTTCTACCAAATAGTGCCTAAAAAATGCAAATTGCTTTTAAAAAATGAATATTGCTTGAGTGTTTGCTTCTGAAACCAAGGGAGTTGTGCATTAGCTGCTCAGTGAGCAGAGTATCAAACTGGTCCATAGAAGGAGAAGAGGAAAACAGGCCTGAAGGCTGAGCCAGATTTTTTCCTGGTTTTGTGCATAAAAAGGTCTTGTTACAGCCATATCCTTCAAGCCCTGTGGAGTCAAGATGCATTGCCAAGAAAGGGTTTTGCATCTCTGATCACATGCTGCCTCCTCCACTAGCCTGTATTTTTCTAAAAATAATCCTGATTTCATACCTTAGCTGGTGGACCTTCTAGCAGCCACAATAGATGCAGCCTCCCTGGAAAACACTCAGTAATATGTAAAAGCATTGGATCCACTCTTTGAGGAAGGTTGTACAGAGCTTTTGAAGAGGCATCCTTTGTATTTTGAGCTGTGTTAAAATGTAGTAAGCTTATCCCAAGCCCTTTCTGCTTCCTCGGAACAAACAAATTGCTGCTGAATAGCAGGTATCTTATTCAGCAGAAAAACAAGAATTCCTTTTTTACTCTAAAACAAACAAGACAAGAAGTCACTTGGCAGGGGGCAAAGAAAGGATTTGTTTTCCTATCCATGGGGAGATTTGTCAGGCAGCACAGCCTGAAATGTCTGCTCGGGGTGTGTGACAGTTGCTAACAGTCGAGGGAGCGTCCTGAGACAGGCGTCACATTCTCCATTTGATGAGCAGGGAGAAAAGCTGCCCTGCACTGGCAGCACAGTTTTTGTGGGCTCTGGGTCTGTGTTGCTGCACTGTCAGTGGCAGATCCCTTCTCCCACATACACTGCTCAGCCCTCTTCATGCCACCATCCTCACAGCTGTATCAGCTCCTTTATCCACTTGGCTCACGGGAAGGTTCTACACCAGATCTGCTGCTGGAGCAGCTGTGCATATTGTGGATGTAAGGGCCTGCAGGCAGCCCTGAGGTGTCATACATTCATCACAGTGCCAGAGGTAGGGAAAATATGCTGATGGTCATTCAAAACATTTTCCCAGCACAGAAATGACTGTGGCTTGGTGACTCCCTGAACCAGAGGTGAGGTCTCCACATTTAACAGCATTAGAATATGATAACATGGTGGTGTGAATGTCCCCAGCCTTCATTCCCTGGGCCAGGCTTGACTATCTCTGTTCTAAATGGTGCTTTTCCTCTCAATTTTTTTCTCCACAGCAAAATACAAAGGAACTGATGGAGTTTGATATGTGCCTTGTAGTCATGCTGCACCCAGGACTGCCTAGGCCTGACTGAGCAAAGCTGGACCTTAACATTCACTGTGGATATATCTGTATCTGTAAGGTGTCCCAGTCTATAGCCAGATGGCACCAGAGCAAGCCATGCAAACATTGATATGAGGCAGCACTTCCATGTGGTGGGGTTGACTTCAGGTGCCCACCAAAGCTTCTCTATCACTTCCCTCCTCAGCTGGGCAGGGAAAAGAAAATGCTATGAAAGGTTCATGGGTTGAGATAAGGACAGAGGGAGTTCGCTCAGCAGGTACTGTCACAGGACACAGACTTGACTTGGGGAAGTTATTTACATTCATTATCCAGTCAAATCAAAGAAGGATAATGAGAAATAAAATCAAATTTAAAACCATTTTCCCCATACCCTTCCCTTTCCCCAGGCCGAATTTCACTTCCAGTTTTTCTGTGCTCTGTCCCCCCCAGTAGCACAAGGGGGACAGGGAATGGCAGCTGCAGTCAATTCATCACACATTGCTGATTCTTCCTTCTCAGGGGGAGGACTACTCATACTCTTCCTCTGCTCCAGTGTGGAGTCCCTCCCGTGGGAGACAGTTCCCCATGAACTTCGCCTACATTTGTTCTTCCCACTGGCTGCAGTTCTCCATGAACTCCTCCAGCATGGGTATCCCAGTGGGTTCACAAGTCCTGCCAGTAATCTGGCTCCCGTGTGGGCGTCTTTTTCCATGGGGCCTCAGGTCTTGCCCAGAACCAGCTCCAGCATGGGCTTCCCATAGTATCACATCCTCCTTTGAGCATCTACCTGCCTCTAGTGTGGGGTCCTCCACAGGCTGTAGGTGGATATATGCTCCACCATGGACCTCAGTGGGCTTCAGGGGAATCTCTTCTTTCAAGCTGAAGCACCTCCTTCTGCTCCTTCTTCACTTACCCAGGAGTCTGCAGAACTGTTTTTCTCACATATTTTCATTCCTTTATCCATCTGCAAACATTGTTTGTGCTACTACCATTGGTGATGGTCTCAGACTTGGCCAGCAGCAGGTCTGTCTTGGAGCTGGATGGCATAGACTTCATTGGACTTGGGGGAAAAGCTTCTAGCAACTCCTCCCAGAAGTCAGCCCTGGAGCCAAATGTGGCCAGCTCTCTAGCAAAGCCTGTCCACACAAACGCAATACACAGCATCATGGAGAATTGCCCTCTGCCATTTCAAGGGATCAAGAAACAATTAACAGAAAAGCCTCAAACAGTTTCTGTCGCCCAGGAACATGTATTGGATCAAAGCTAAAAATCAAAAAGTGATTACAGTGTAGCTACAGCTGTGGTGCATCAAAGAAGGCAAGCAACATCGATGGCATCCTTGTGCAGGTGTTGGCCAGCTTATCCCTGACTGTTGTTTGACAGTACAGCACATCAGGCTTTTGGCTCCTACAACCAGCTTCAGGGAATCTAACACCTAGCCCTGGGAGAGGAGGTGGCAAAACACAGATCCCTGGTTTGCAGGCTCACTTGCTCAAAAAGCACTCATGGGGTGCCCCTGTGCTCAGTGTCAAGCTGTGCCTTGTATGCTTTGGCAGGTTTGACACCAGTGTGCTTGGGTGACGGTCTCAGATGCAGGTCAGGTTTGTGCTGCTAGTGTCCTGTCAGTCACAGGCTGCTTCAGTGGCCATGGCATCCCAGCATCAGCTCGAGCGTGGAGGGAGTGGGTTGAGCACTTCATGTACACACAGTAGGAGGATCGAGTGGGCTTCAGGAAAAAATCCAGACAAGTGGAAGGCTTTACCTTCATCTTGTCCTGGGTCTTACCACCTGCGTAGAAATGTGTGACCTTCATTTAAAGGCTTCTTTTCTCTGATGTTAGTATCCTAATCTCCAGCATTATACCTAGTGTATCAGCTGTTTATTTCTCACTCTCCATCTCACATTATAAGAGGTTTCCCCTAAACTGTTAGTTGTCCAGTCTAATAAGCATAGACATTTCTACTCTGACTTACTTCACCTTTGGACAACACTCTGGAAGTTAGCAGCCATCTGGGTCGGTTGTGCTGGACCAGAAACATCCAGAGCAAAATCGGTACAATCACCATGGTTATACTGCTGTGAATAAGGAGCTGGGTCTACTTGTCTCTGGGTGTGCATTGGCACTGTGGGTCCTGCAGCCAAGTGCCCTTGGAGGTTTGGAGAAGAGTCTCAGTTTTGCTTTCACTCTGTGGCCAGAGTTCAGTGTAATATGAAGGCCTTAGTGGAAATAGCAAGAACCTAGTAACATGTGTGTAAATAGTATTTGAAACTCTGGAGGTTGGGGCAAGGGGAAACCTGGTCTATAAAAACATTGGCAAGGGCTATTTTGCCCTACATTTGAAGTAGTGAAGTGTTCAGTCGTTAGTGAAACATAAAGCATTCGCAAACAAAAAAAACCTATTGAGAGTAAACAAAGATTTTCCCAAGGGCATTTGCAGCAGCTCAGTTTAGAAATTTAATCTGAAGGTCTCTGCTCGGTGAAATGGGCTTTCGATTTGTGTCTTAACATTTCGTTTTTGAGGTGATTGGATTGGAAATTATGGTAAGATACTGGAAATTACTTCAAAATCCTGTACTATTTAGAGGTCCTATACAACAAGAGGTCTACAAAAAGCCTGTACTGTTTAGAAGGGTTATACAACAATGTCAGAGCTGTATTTATTGTTTTAGCAAATAAATTTTTCAAGCTGTCAGAATAAACAAAAAAGAGGTTTCTCACAGACACAAACATTGTATTGGGTCTTGGCACATACCTGGGTGAATTCCATGGGGAATCCTTGCCTTCCTCAGAAGATGGTGCCTTTCATGTCACTTGGGTGAGGATTAAGCACTATTAGGCAGAGGGATGAAAACTGCTGCAGTTGCTTTAGTGAGATGGTGGGATGCTTAGACTTTTGGCTCACTTGATTTATTGCTCAGTTATTAGACTGTGCCCTGACACTGATATGTGAGAGACAAGGAGAGCTATACATTTCTGCCTGATTTCTATTAACAGCCTCCTGAATAACAGCCCATGTTAACAGCTGCTTTATCCTTTTCATGTTCAGGGAAGAAATGTCTGAAAGCTTTTATACTGTCCAAGTGAGTTAGGGAGAGAAAGAAGGTGCCCTCACCTCCAACTCAGCCTTTATGTACAGTCCATTTATTTTTTCACAAAGAGCAGTGAAATCCAAGGCATGTTGTAATGCTCATTGCTATGTTCTTAACTCCCTATTTATGCAACAGTTTAGAGAGAGGCTAGTATGTAATTGATGAACTATTAAGGGCTGAGTGTTCAGGACATCTGGTGTATCATGTGAGTGATGAGCGAAAATCAACTGATCAATCAGTTTCCCTCATGCTCTTCACAGCTAATCTTTATGTTGATCCTGGTGGAGGGAGCAATGTCTTTGGTTAAGAAGCAATGGTATTTTACACTGTGCTACACTGCAAGGAGACTGTGTGTGTTGTCTGAGATAATTTAACTGCCCTTCTGTGTATTTGCATGGAGTGAGAAATGCAAAGTACTCAGGCTGCTTGGAGTTGACACTGCCAGTGTTGTTACAAAACACAAGGAACACAGGAACTGACTTCTCAGAAAATCTTCATTCAGACCTGAACTGACTCTAGGCTGGGTTTACTGAGCAGCTCCAGAAACTACTGATAGTTCATGAGTATGAATTAATGATCGTTAATAATAGTTATGATTCATAGGTGAGGGATGTGTGCCTTGCAAGAAAGTTTCCTTTATCGCTGCTAACACCGTCCCCTCTCTATTTTCACCATCATTTGGCTCTGCTGTGTTCCGTCTCTCCTGCTTTAATCCTTTCATCATGTCTTTAAGTGTTACTCAGCCCACTTCTTCCCTCCTCCTCCTCCCCAATGTCTTCTGGTGTTCCAGGCCACTCTCCTGCCCAGGAACTCCCCTTTCTCCCACCTGTCTCTGTCTGGTCCAGCTTGCTTGCTCTCCTCCCTGCTGTAACAAACACTGACCCGGGGCCCAAAGGAACAAGGTAGTCCTTGTCTCCATATCAGGCTGGCGCCGAGCCTGTTGGGTTATTGTCCAGACAGTGCTAGCAGGAATGGTCTGTCTTGGATATGTCTAAGCTTCTTGTCTATGTGATCTTATTATCACACCAGACTCATAAATGTCTGTGTCCCCAGAAAAATGCTGTGAGATAAGACGTGCTATTAATCCTGTTTTATAGATGGGACTGGAATCAGAACAAACAGTGAATTAAGCCAGAATCCTCCTGAATTACAAATTAGGATCATAGTGCAATCTTTATGAATATGCTGATGCCTTAGGTTTTAACTTTTATATTTTTTCAAATCCTGTACTGCTAGTGTAACTCTGAAGTTTCCTGTAGCTTGTTAGCTGCCGCTCTCTTATGCTAAGACAGACATAACAAAGCCTCTCTAGCTTGCTCTCCAAGGACACCCAGACTGTCCTAGGCCCAAACAGTGTAAACCTTCATCTTGGGGAAGGGGAGCAAGCTTGGAGAAATTACATCATTAGCTAAAGTTTTAATTGGCAAATTTATGCTGATATGGAAATGGACCAAACCTATAAAGGTGTGAAGAACTCATGACCTGTCATCATCTTGGGATCCACTGAGGCAGGACCCTCTGGACCCCCAGGGTGTAGCTTTGAAGGCCTTTCAGATAAATACCTCCTTTATTCCCTTATTCCTCTCTAGTCTCTATTTCTAAGTATCCATTTAAGGCGTCAGTGCTCTTTATTTCAATTTGCTTGGACAGTTTTTTAAGTATGATTGCAAAAGAATGTGGTTATGTGGGACATGGAGAAGGCTGAGGTATTCAGCTACTTTTTTTGGTTCAGTTTTTACCGGCAAGTGCTCCCACCACACAGCCTAAATTACAGAAGGTAAAGGCAGGGACTGGGAGAATGAAGAACCACTCAGTGTAGGAGAAAATCAGGTTTTAGANTTGTGACATTCAGGGGTTGGTACTGGGACTGGCTCTGCTGAAATCTTTGTTGGTGATATGGAGAGCAGGATTGAGTGCACCCTCACCAAGTTTGCAGGTGACAGACTTGTGTGGTGCAGTCAGTATGATNTCCATTTAAGGCGTCAGTGCTCTTTATTTCAATTTGCTTGGACAGTTTTTTAAGTATGATTGCAAAAGAATGTGGTTATGTGGGACATGGAGAAGGCTGAGGTATTCAGCTACTTTTTTTGGTTCAGTTTTTACCGGCAAGTGCTCCCACCACACAGCCTAAATTACAGAAGGTAAAGGCAGGGACTGGGAGAATGAAGAACCACTCAGTGTAGGAGAAAATCAGGTTTTAGACCATCAAAGAAACCTGAAGGTGCAGAAGTCCATGTGACCTGATGAGGTGCATCTGTGAGTCCTGAGGGAACTGGCAAATGACGTGGTTAAGCCACTATCCATCATATTTGAGAGGTTGTGAGAGTCTGGTGAATTTTCCACTGACCAGAAAAGGGAAGCATAACCCCCATTTTTAAAAGGTAAAACGGGATGGATTTGATGGATGGACCACTCGGTGGATAAGGAATTTGCTGGATGGTCACACTCAAAGAGTTGCAGTCAATGGCTCGATGTCCAAGTGGAGAGCGGTGACTTGTGGCATTCAGGGGTTGGTACTGGGACTGGCTCCGCTGAAATCTTTGTTGGTGATATGGAGAGCAGGATTGAGTGCACCCTCACCAAGTTTGCAGGTGACAGACTTGTGTGGTGCAGTCAGTATGATGCAAGGACATGGACAGGCTTGAGGATTGGGCCTGTGCAAACCTTGTGAAGCTCAACAAGACCAAGTGCAGTGCAAGGTCCTGCACCTGGGTCGGGGCAATCCCAAGTACAAATATGGGCTGGGTGGAGAATGGATTGAAAGCAACCCAGAGGGAAGGACTTGGGGGTGCTGGTGGGTGAGAAGCTGGACATGACCCAGCCTCCAGTGCTGGGGCACTGTGCTCTTGCAGCCCAGATGGCCAATTGTGTCCTGTGCGACATCAAAAGCTGCACGTCCAGCAGGGCGAGGGAGGGGATTCTGCCCCTGTACTCCCCACTCCTGAGACCCCACCCGGAGTGCTGTGTCTGGCTCAGGGGTCCCCAACACAGGAACATGGACCTGCTGGAGTGAGTTCAGAGGAGGCCATGAAGATGGTTAGAAAGTTGAAGCACCTCTCCAGTGAACACAAGCCAAGAGAGTTAGGGCTGTTCAGCTTTGAGAAGGCTTCAGGGAGTCCTTAGTACATCCTGTCCATACCTGAAGGCAGTCTAAAAGGAAGCTGGAGAGAGACTTTAGAAGGACTGATAGTGAAAGGACAAGGGGAGATGGCTTTAAACTGACATTAGGTTGGATGTAAGGAATTTTTTTATTATAAGGGTGTTGAGGCACTGGAACAAGTTGCCCAGAGATGTGGATGCTCCATCCCTGGCAGTGTTCAAGGCCAGGTTGAATCAGGCTTTAGCCATCCTGGTCCAGTGAAAGGTGTCCCTGCCCATGGCAGGGAGTTGGAACTACACAATCTTTAAGGTCCCTTTCAACGCATGAATGTATATTGGGAAAAGTCCCATCCTTCACAGTATATAAAAAAAGGTCTCATATTTCACATGCAAGTTTTGAACTCTCTGAGCAATGCTTGCTGCAGTGTCTGAGCAGATAAGCTGATTTCAATTATCTTTCGTTTGATTGCTTTCTATTTGTTTTCAGCAGAGTCATTAGGAAAAAAAAAAAACAGAAAAAAACACCCCAACATTTATTTAAAGGTACCAGTACTGGATTTAGCTGTAGCAAAAGTTAACTGAAGTTAATTGCTGCTGGGTAGAATGGAGGTTTAAACTGACCTCACAGGAGAATAAATCAGGAACTGAACAAAGATTTTGAGATATCCTCCAGGGAAACGGAGGTTGCAGTACTGAGCTGCAAATAGTGCCAGGTGTGGGCTGACTACACAAAGGAGAGAGTCCTGATTGCCTTTCTCTCAGCTGGTTCATTCTCCTTCCTGCCAACTGTACTAAGCAAGAAAAATGGACCAAACAGAAGAACTTCTAGGCGAGCTTCCCCAAATCAGAGCTACACAGGCTTTTTCATGCACTATCTGTGAGCCATTGGCTCTCTGCAGACCAGGTGAGGTACCCAAATGCCTGGCATATTCTCAGAAACTGGTCCTTTGCATATCTGTGGTGAGAATCAGAATGCTGGAAGTAAGTCCTAGGTCCACCTCCCGACTCATTCTTCCAGGCTCCAGAGAATCTGAGCCCAGGATCCCCTGTTAGGCCAGCTCAAATAAAGAATGGCACCAGAACTGGAAAATTCCCTCCAGCTACTAGTTTCAAGTATGTATTGTAAATACTTGAGTACAAGTGATTTCTAACATGAGTGTCCCTTTGCAATTTTTTTTCTAAAACCAATTTCCTGTTGTAAACCAAAAGTTATATACCCAGTTATGAATGATGTTGCTTTTACTGTGTTCCTTAAGACTTTACAGCTTGCCTCGCATCCCTTNATGTGACCTGATGAGGTGCATCTGTGAGTCCTGAGGGAACTGGCAAATGACGTGGTTAAGCCACTATCCATCATATTTGAGAGGTTGTGAGAGTCTGGTGAATTTTCCACTGACCAGAAAAGGGAAGCATAACCCCCATTTTTAAAAGGTAAAACGGGATGGATTTGATGGATGGACCACTCAGTGGATAAGGAATTTGCTGGATGGTCACACTCAAAGAGTTGCAGTCAATGGCTCGATGTCCAAGTGGAGAGCGGTGACTTGTGGCATTCAGGGGTTGGTACTGGGACTGGCTCCGCTGAAATCTTTGTTGGTGATATGGAGAGCAGCATTGAGTGCACCCTCACCAAGTTTGCAGGTGACAGACTTGTGTGGTGCAGTCAGTATGATGCAAGGACATGGACAGGCTTGAGGATTGGGCCTGTGCAAACCTTACGAAGCTCAACAAGACCAAGTGCAGTGCAAGGTACTGCACCTGGGTCGGGGCAATCCCAAGTACAAATATGGGCTGGGTGGAGAATGGATTGAAAGCAACCAAGAGGGAAGGACTTGGGGGTGCTGGTGGGTGAGAAGCTGGACATGACCCAGCCTCCAGTGCTGGGGCACTGTGCTCTTGCAGCCCAGATGGCCAATTGTGTCCTGTGTGACATCAAAAGCTGCATGTCCAGCAGGGCGAGGGAGGGGATTCTCCCCCTGTACTCCCCACTCCTGAGACCCCAGCCGGAGTGCTGTGTCTGGCTCAGGGGTCCCCAACACAGGAACATGGACCTGCTGGAGTGAGTTCAGAGGAGGCCATGAAGATGGTTAGAAAGTTGAAGCACCTCTCCAGTGAACACAAGCCAAGAGAGTTAGGGCTGTTCAGCTTTGAGAAGGCTTCAGGGAGTCCTTAGTACATCCTGTCCATACCTGAAGGCAGTCTAAAAGGAAGCTGGAGAGAGACTTTAGAAGGGCTGATAGTGAAAGGACAAGGGGAGATGGCTTTAAACTGACATTAGGTTGGATGTAAGGAAATTTTTTATTATAAGGGTGTTGAGGCACTGGAACAAGTTGCCCAGAGATGTGGATGCTCCATCCCTGGCAGTGTTCAAGGCCAGGTTGAATCAGGCTTTAGCCATCCTGGTCCAGTGAAAGGTGTCCCTGCCCATGGCAGGGAGTTGGAACTACACAATCTTTAAGGTCCCTTTCAACGCATGAATGTATATTGGGAAAAGTCCCATCCTTCACAGTATATAAAAAAAGGTCTCATATTTCACATGCAAGTTTTGAACTCTCTGAGCAATGCTTGCTGCAGTGTCTGAGCAGATAAGCTGATTTCAATTATCTTTCGTTTGATTGCTTTCTATTTGTTTTCAGCAGAGTCATTAGGAAAAAAAAAAAACAGAAAAAAACACCCCAACATTTATTTAAAGGTACCAGTACTGGATTNGACATTAGGTTGGATGTAAGGAATTTTTTTATTATAAGGGTGTTGAGGCACTGGAACAAGTTGCCCAGAGATGTGGATGCTCCATCCCTGGCAGTGTTCAAGGCCAGGTTGAATCAGGCTTTAGCCATCCTGGTCCAGTGAAAGGTGTCCCTGCCCATGGCAGGGAGTTGGAACTACACAATCTTTAAGGTCCCTTTCAACGCATGAATGTATATTGGGAAAAGTCCCATCCTTCACAGTATATAAAAAAAGGTCTCATATTTCACATGCAAGTTTTGAACTCTCTGAGCAATGCTTGCTGCAGTGTCTGAGCAGATAAGCTGATTTCAATTATCTTTCGTTTGATTGCTTTCTATTTGTTTTCAGCAGAGTCATTAGGAAAAAAAAAAAACAGAAAAAAACACCCCAACATTTATTTAAAGGTACCAGTACTGGATTTAGCTGTAGCAAAAGTTAACTGAAGTTAATTGCTGCTGGGTAGAATGGAGGTTTAAACTGACCTCACAGGAGAATAAATCAGGAACTGAACAAAGATTTTGAGATATCCTCCAGGGAAACGGAGGTTGCAGTACTGAGCTGCAAATAGTGCCAGGTGTGGGCTGACTACACAAAGGAGAGAGTCCTGATTGCCTTTCTCTCAGCTGGTTCATTCTCCTTCCTGCCAACTGTACTAAGCAAGAAAAATGGACCAAACAGAAGAACTTCTAGGCGAGCTTCCCCAAATCAGAGCTACACAGGCTTTTTCATGCACTATCTGTGAGCCATTGGCTCTCTGCAGACCAGGTGAGGTACCCAAATGCCTGGCATATTCTCAGAAACTGGTCCTTTGCATATCTGTGGTGAGAATCAGAATGCTGGAAGTAAGTCCTAGGTCCACCTCCCGACTCATTCTTCCAGGCTCCAGAGAATCTGAGCCCACGATCCCCTGTTAGGCCAGCTCAAATAAAGAATGGCACCAGAACTGGAAAATTCCCTCCAGCTACTAGTTTCAAGTATGTATTGTAAATACTTGAGTACAAGTGATTTCTAACATGAGTGTCCCTTTGCAATTTTTTTTCTAAAACCAATTTCCTGTTGTAAACCAAAAGTTATATACCCAGTTATGAATGATGTTGCTTTTACTGTGTTCCTTAAGACTTTACAGCTTGCCTCGCATCCCTTGCTGGAACAATTCTTAAAATATAATTTTCTCAGTGATACCGAAATATAAATTATAATTTGCTATAATTTCAAAGCCACATTTCATTTTGAAGTATTTTTTGCAAGGTGTCTGGTATGTTTTACTATTAAAGTAATTTCCATATGGAGAGCAACTTGGTTCCTACTGAACTGGAGAGAAGCAAAAGTTTTGGGGTCAGGTGGGGCAAGTTCAGGAGCAGAATTTCAAAGGAAAAAGTAAAACCAGAAATCCACAGTCTTCCCTGAGCATTAGCAGCTTTGATTTTTAAGTAAGTGGTTGGATATGGTATTTTCAAGGTAAATGTAGACAAATCCTTTAAAAACTAATTGTAGTTTCTCTGAAAAGTTTGTCATGGTCATGGTAAGAGCTACTGAAGGCAAAGCAAACAGGTCTGATGGACTAATGCTACCAGAGGACAGTCAAGATGGATGTAGAGTCACACTGCTTAAGCTGTGGGGTATATTTGTCCCTTTATCTTAGAGTATGATGGGATAAATATATTGCTCTATGTGATTTGCATTTCGGGCCTTGCTTCCCCTACCCCAGAAAACTTACAGTTGCAAGTGCAGGAGTCCATATCCATTTCATTATGCATTCTTCTCCTGCAATTGAATGGCTTGTCATGCTCACATTGGCTGTGGGTGCTGTAGTGATTGCTGCCCTGGCTGCCCAGGCCAGGTGCCCGGGACATGCAAACACTTTATTTGCATTCTTTCTCCCAGTTAATTAAAACCAGGTTAATCATCTGCAGCTGTATTCAACTTGACTTCTTCACACTTCTTCTTCTTCCTAGCTATCATCCCCCAGCATTTATCTGTAGATGCATTAATGTCATCTGTAAAGACAGATAAGGATAACGTCAAGATTATCTATATTTACGCAAGTGCTTCATTTGGAGGTCCACAGTGTAATGCACCAGGCATTCCCATGTGCTTGAATCCCAGGAGGGCAGTCACCTCTGTTTCCTGGGCCAGAGTGCACTCACTCTTCAGGTGATAGAGGGTTTTACTCCTGCAGTGCTCAATGTGGAGAATTGTCCCTGAGAATGGACACCTGTTAGTTACCCGAAAGGCTCCACTCTTTCTGCTTGCAGGTGAAAATATAACAGGATTCTTGTATATCATGAACATCCTCTCCCCGTTATACAAACTTCCAGTGAGTCAGGTTTCCTTTTGTCCAAAATTGCTGAAGAGGTACTCTAGAAAGAAGAAGTTGTGTCAGGATGCAAACAGACATTGTTTTTAATATGTTCAAAGCTGGCTAAGGAGAAAGGATCCCACAAAGCTCAAGATAAGTATGGGATTTAGAGGGTTTTTTAGGGGCACTTAACAGCTTCCATCACAGGTGGGTAGTAGCTGAGGAAAATCCTTCCTGTCATACAAATGTGTATTGTTGATCTGGAAGAAAGGTAGGATCAGGGGTTCTTGCATGAGCCTGGGGAGAAATGCCACTATTATATCCATGTGCCAGGAAGGCTGGAGTCAAGGTGCAGGCATGGCACTAGCCTGGGAACTAGTAACTCCTGTCTTCAGAAACGGCTGGATGTGGAAGGGAATAGGTCTGCATGTCCTCAAGCTCCCATCCACGGTCAGGGACTTGCAGTGTGTCTCAGTGAGGAGGTGAATACTGGGGTCCTGGCCTCTCTTCCCATGTGCCAGGTACACGTGAAATAAAAGATGATTTTGCACAGCAGAAGGGCAGAAGTTTAATCAAGTTTGGTGGTGCATTTACACTGGTATGCATCTTTTTAGTAGAACTGGGAAGTGGGAAATTTGAGGCTGCAGGTGAAGTGAGACATGATTAGATACAGCTCATTGACAGACAATTGACAGTCAGTGAAAGAAGATAGCACACAGTGCTAAGTTTTAGGACAGCTGTGGGTGAAACATTTCATGGCACTGGGAGATCTGGCTTCCCAACAGTCTCTGCTGATCTTTCATATGATATCAAATCAAAACCTTCCTTATTTTACAATTTTTGTCCTCTTCCACCTTTTGTGCTATGGATGGCAGTCCTGTATATTCTTCTCAATGCAAAATTCGAAGACTTAGGCATCATGCTTCTATTTAGTGTGGTCAGGGGATCAGACAAAACAGCAAGGGGGATTGGTCATTTATCTTTTGTACTTTATCCATAACTTTAGCCAGAAATTAATTTTAATTTGTTTTGTTTCCAGGAAGAAGTATGGTCCTGAGTGTTACCATAATGTGTGGCATTTTATAAATTGTCAAACATTGTTTCTAAAACTGTTTTGATAACAGTCCATTCTGTTGGGTTCACAGTTACAGATACCTTCTCGCTATGGTGATTGTCTGATACAAATACCAAATGTTGCTATTGAAAGAAAAACAGCTGTAGTTAAATTTAGGTAAAACTTAAGGAAATAAAATGTTGCCAAAACAAAGATGATAAACTGAGAATACTTTCCAGCTTTTCAGCCAATACTAAAACTAGAGGTTAAATGAACAACAGTGAGATTGCTAAAATACATTTGACCACATTCTTTAGAATATAATTAAGAAATTTCCTTGTTCAGTGAAAATTAGTTAAAGCTACCGTTTTACTTAATATGAATGCAGTGCAGTTTGGGTTGGTGCTGTATTTTTAAACGATCAGGAACCCAATCTTGAGAATCACTTTTCCAATATGAACCTGCAGGCCATTTCAGGGTGGTGTTTTAAGAGTTGTGTAGGTCTCCTCAGCAAGGCAGGAACTGTTTTGCCTCTTTTTTAATCAACATCATTCCTTTGCTTTCCCACATTGGCCTCTATAGAGCAAAAGGCTGTTTATCTACTCAGATGGAATGGGAACTTCCCTTCTTGTGGAAAAGCACAGGGAGAAGATTTTCATTTGAATGTAAGTAGGAAATCAGTGCAGCCTGCCAGAGCTAGAACCCAAATGCATTAACTCTTTACAGACTCTTCTGCCAGAATGCCTTATGGTGAAACTCCGTATGGAGTGTTTTTAAGGGAAATCAGTTGGATAAATGTCGGGGGAAGGCAAACCAGACAGCTGGCTTCAGCAGTACTTGCACTACCCACAGCCTTGACTCAATCCAACCACCCCAGATGGATTCCCCAGCAACCCAGATCAGGGGTGATACCTCTCCTGGGTACTTCATTTCCTGCTCTCTCTCGCCATCTTGTCCCTCTATTTTCAAGCTGCCCTTGGCTGTGGTCAGCAGTCTTTCTGCACACTGTTAAGGGGACAGCTGCCCAGAGCTGGTCCCAGCCTTTCTGGGGACGTCCTCCCATGCAGAGCCATGCACAAGGAAAAAGAGGTGGACTGAGGAAAGGGTCTTCCAGGTGAGCCCACCAGATATGGGTTGAAACCACTTGCCCGTTTGAGATTTGGGAATAGGGTTGTTAAAGTAATTGTGAAGTTTGTTTCAGGCTTCATGTCTGAAGATTGCAGCTGAAGCAGCTGAAGCCGGAACCTTGTTCAACCATCTGAGTTGATGGCAGGCATCCAATCTGACTAATTTTAGCCAGGATGCTCTTCTGTTTCCTGCACAACATTTCACACTTCAATGAGTCAAAGTGAAAGTAGGATATTATGAACAAGGTCCCAAATTGCACTTAGAGCTCTTTGGACATTGGCATGTGTATTGTGTGGCCAGGTGAAAGCAGCGAGAAGTCCCATTGCAGTGCCTTCAGCTGGACACTGGAGAATATTTCATGTACTGCACAATGACAAAGTTCACTGAAACATGATGGTCAGTTTATTTCATTCTGTCTTATTGCACCTTTCCTTTTGTTCCCCATATAACTGTACTTCAGCATACTCCCAGCAGGAAGGTCAGGCTTGCCTTGGTAAAAGTCATGTAAAAACCAGCACTGTGGTTTACTGTTTATAATCACGATTTCCTCAAAGATTTCTCTAGAAAGGCTTTTACATTCATCACAGGTCTGTGCCTTATACTTACCTTCCATGCTAATAGCAGATAGACACAGTTATACCTACACATTATTGTAATTGTTGATGGTGCCCTATTTAGTTCACACCATTTCTTTCTGTGTAGTAATAGATTTCCTGAATCTGTCCATTTTTGCTTTTGCTAAATTAAAAAGAAGACACATTAACATGCTTTCAAAGAGATTTAGGGAGAGGGAAACCATTACATCCCAGTGCATGAATTAAAAAAAATGCTAATAGGCCCATAAATGAAAGTCAAGAGTTGTTTTTCTTTCAGATAGTTGCATCTCTGTCAATGCAAGATTTATTGGTTTCCAATCCTCCCAAGGCTTCGGAACGTGCTTAGCTGGACTCACTGAATTAAAAAACAGAGTTTCTGCCACACAGCAGAGCAGGGATGCAGGAGCCAGCTACGTTTCAGCAGGTCCTGTGAGCCTCACTTGTGCTTTGGCTGCATGGGAGCATGGTAACCTCCAGCAGTGAGTCTGTTCAGAAATACCGGCTTTGTTAAATGCAACTCAGGGCCTTCAAAGAGCCTGTTTACATCTGATTTGCCTGCTGGAAGTCAACCAGGTGATGGAGATGTGTTCTGCAAAGTATGATGGATAAAATGGCAGAGGATTTAGGCTTGTACACACAGCCTTACCTGTGCTTGGTTTGTCCGTGATGCAGGTGGAGACTGCCTTGGGCCAGTGCAAACAGCAAGGTGGTGGACCAGGTAAGGCAGGGTTCAATCTGTGTTTCTCTGAAGTCCGTGCATGAATGTGGGTTTGGATCCTCTTCAGAATTCTGGGGCTCTTATTGCTTACAGGGAAGTGTTCGCTCAGTTAAGAGCAGTGAGGAGATGGAAGTATCTCAGGCACGTTGCTGCTTCTTGCTGATCTCCCAAACTTATTTAGTCAAATTGCTAAAAAGTACAAAAGATGGCTATTGGCAAAGCACTATAAAAACCTTTGGGGCAAAATAATAAAGTAACTTGTAAAATTGCAGCAAAATTTTGCTTCTCTTCAAAAGTGTTGATGAGCCATGAAGTGTAATCAAATATTAAAGAGTTAAAAATACTTTTAGCTTAATGTACTTCCCTTAATCTCTTGTCCGTGTTACTTTTATTCTGTTACTACTCTCCTCTGCTTTATATTAAAATGCTCCACAAACAGAAGTACAAAGTGCTGTTCAAGCTATAAAGCAAACAAAAGAAAACAAAAATACACTTATTTATAGAGTTGTTTTATTTGAATTAATTTTTCATACTGGGTAATAATAGCATATTTGAAAGTTGAAGATGTGATTATTTTTTAAAAATTGACTGTATCTTTTAAGGACTGTTCATGTTAAATACTATGGTTCTTTTTTTAGTGAGAAGCCTTGTCAAACAAAATTCTGTTTGGGTTTCTGTTGCTTGAGGGCAAAATAACTTACATAGCATTGAGGGAGGCATGCTGTTGCAGCCCCACAGCAGAATGCTCGTGCCGCCTGGCAGCACAGGAACACAGCAGCAAGCTTGAGAGAACATGTATGAAAGCAGATAGATAGGAATTTGTTCTTGTTGCCATGGTGTTGGACACTGTACTTCACCTATCAGCTGAGTCTGGTTCTTCCCCTGTCTTCTGGAAACCTGCAGACCTGACCTGTAGCCAGGTTCTGCCTCAGAGAGGCAGTCAGCTCCTAGTAGCATACGGACAAGAAAGGTATGGGTTTTTTCTTTTCTTTGAAATAAAGTTTCTGTCATTTGTGGCAGAGGAGGAAAGCTGCAGATGGTGAAGTGTGCATTATCTGTTCAGTGGTGTTTCTGGTAGCCTAATCCCCTTGTAAGCACACAGTCAGCTGGCCACTGGAGCTTACAGCCCTGGGTTAGCAGCAGGAGCCCCACAGAGGTTCTGCTTCTTTTGTCTCCAGGGCCTGGGACAGGCAGGGGACATCAGGGAAGGTCCATGAGGTCTCATTTAGCTGGTGGCCTCTTTGCTGCAGTCCCACTCTACCTGCCAGACTGCAGAATTGCTCTCAAATAGAGATGCTTAGCTGTTCTAAAATATGTGGCAGCTTAATGTTTATCTCAGATGAGGGACCGGATGAGCACTGCACATCAGTTTCCCTCATAGTATGTGCCAAGCTGTAAATATAAAATGCCAGGTTGTGGTTATAAAAGCAGTCTGTCAGATATATATGGCACACTTCCCTTGATACCCTTAAACTAGATAAAACAAAGCAGACTAGACATGCATATCCATTTTAGCTTTTCAGCTACTAATGTCACGGTGCTATCTTCAGTGACTTTGGTTTTATCATGGTGCTATAACTGCCAGTGAACTACTTGTACTTAAAAGGTTGTTGTCATTTCCTTTGTAATATTGAAAATAAAATATCGTTGTCTCCCTCTGGCTTAGTGGTTAAATCACACTACAGTGGCCCTACTTGATAATTTTCTCATGAAAGACTGAAATCCTAGGGTTAATTAAAGCATGGAATAAGTATCTAGGGAGGCATACATAAATGCTAACAGGATTCCTACCACATATCTGCAGAGGCAAACATCACCATGTATAGTTTATGCTAAGCTGAGAAAAGGAAAACCTTAGATCTCTTACAAGGCAGAATTTTTATATTTTGTGACAGATGTAGGCAAAAAAAACCCCTCAAACAATAACAAAACCACACAAAATTTTATAATGACAGTATGTAAATATATCCCTAATAATCATGGGGATTAAACGTTCTGAGAGACTGTATAAAGCTTTGTATTTGCAGGAATCTTAATACCTGTTCCTATCAGAGGAACCTGGATCTAGGATCAGAAAGCAAGGAAGACTGCTTTGTCTGACTCCAACTGCTGAGGAAACTTTAGCAGTGAAATTATCTACTGATAAAATAATCTGGCCAGTACTGCTGGGCAGAATATTATGGATAAGAAAGATGATCAGAAATATTGCTCAGTTCCTTGTCTAAAAGCCCTGGTTCTGAGAACATCCATTGTCACTCACCATCTACCCCTGACACAAGCACCGACTCAGAGGGAAGGGTGGCACTTCCTGACTTCCACCCACCTCCTTGGCTGGCCTCCATTTTGCCCACAAGGTTTGTTTTTCTGTAATGGGTTGGCCTTCTTCAGTTTGTGCTGGTTAGGGGAGGTAAAGGCAAGTAAATGGATGAAGTGACCTAGAGCTTTAGGTAGAAGCCTTCATTGCTATTCTCTGCTGTAAGGGGATTCTGCAGAGGATCGCTCCAGCCCCTGGATCACCTGGATTTTAGGTCTGCACTCCTGTAATTTATTTTGTTCATTTTAAAAGAGGTTAGAGTTTGTCTGCTTAGAGGAAAACCTTAGGAGATGTACTGATACCATCTGCTTTAAGCATCCAACTTGGATGCCTTTCAGACAACAGCATTAGGAGCAGTAATTCCCAGTAACTTCATCGTAGAGAGGCAGGTGTCTCTACATGGGCAATTCAGGTCATTCATGTTAGATGCTTAAAATAGAATATATGCAAATTCAGACTGTCTGCTGCCTTCACCTCGTCCATTGCTTATGTCTGTTTATATCTTAAAAGTGATTTATCATCGAACTGCTGAAAGAGACCTTGAACTCTTTTAAAATGGTCTGCCTGATGTAAAAGAGAGGGCATCTGCGTTAGGCCAGGACTGCATGCCAATTACAACACGTGTGACCCCAGCACACACTTCACTCCTAAGCTGCTTGGGGGGTGGGACTGAAGTTCTGGTGGGTGGGAATTGGGGAAACAAGAGAGCAGGAGGTCTGGGCAGGACCAGCAGCAGCCCCACTGCTTGTGGGTGAGTGGCCCAAGGCCGGTGCTGGGCTGATTTAGCCCCGATGGTTTATAAGGCAGTTTGAGCTATTGTCTTTGCAGAAGTATGTTAAAATATAAATGAACACAACTGGAGGTGTGTTTCATCTAAAACCATCTCTGAAGGAGTGTAGAAGTGGTGGTAGGGAACCTAATTGCTAGTTTATTTGTGGATGTTTTTTAAAGGCATCTTTTTGAGAACCATTAGAAAAAGTCTGTTTTATCAAACTGCTCCCTGGCCCCTTGTGTTTGCATGTTTGCTCCATTGCTTTGGAAGTGCTTGAGCTGTCACTCTGCTGTAGAGTTGTAGTCTAGTCTTCAAACATTTGTTCCCCCCAGTGTTAGAGTGCTGCTTCATACAGCATCACTGGCCTTGTGTTCGGTGCCATAGTAACCATTCTCTGGAAGGGCAGCAGGACAAGGCAAGGAACATGTCAAGCACCTGAGAGAGAGAGCAAACAGAAAGCCTGACTTGACAAAGTCTTGACACAGATGGCAAATATTTGACAGTGTTTTGAGGTGGCCAGTGAGTTCTCCCCAGGAAGGAGAAATACAGAAACAATTCAGAATAGTGAGCAAAATTTCGAGTGGCCCGGAATTAACAAGTACTTAACAAGGGCATTGCACAGACTGGTTCTGTGTTGGAAAGAATGTGCTGCTTGTAGGAGCATGGGGAACACAGGACAAACCCTCCAGTTCCTAGGCTGTTCATAGGCACTCTTGGGGAAGAGGTAGGAATGATGAAAAATAGGCTGGAAATTATGTCTATCCTCCTTACTTGCGCGCTTTCTTCCTCTCTTTTTCTCTTCCCCTGCCCATGTATCTGGATTTTCTCAGTTGTTCAGCATTCCTGTAGGAGCCAGCAGAGAAGCTGGTAGGCTCCTTGCAGGCATCCCTGGAGGTGTGTGCAGGCAGGGTTGCTGTACTTGCTCTCTGCCAAGGTGGGGTTCCTCGTCTGACTTGGTGTGGCAGTGTCCCTGGGTGGCACACCTGTCTTCCCAGCAACCCCAGGGGTCCATCACTGGTAGGCAAAAGCAAGACTGAGCCCAGGCTTCAAAGGATTTTTTCATTCTGACCTATTTTGCTTTAAGTGCTTTATTTTGCATTCAGAGTTAAAGCTCAACCAGAAGCACACACTGTATGAAAAATCCCACTCATGAAAAAATGAAAATAATTTTTTGGGACACTGTGGGTTCTTGCACCATAGGACTTGAGTGTTTGTTTGGCTGCCAGTGGCATGCACTGACAGTTACCAGATAGTTGGATCCTCAGGGAGGAGGGAATAGGGGGAAGGAGGAGCTGTAAAGGCTTCAGTTGTCACAACCTTTCTTTGGCTATTGTGAGATAAGGGTGCAGTTTCATAACACGAACTCTGCCTGCCTCAATGCAAGGTCTTTCCCGTGCCAAACCCAGGCTGCTCTCTCCTGTCTCTGCTCTCTGCCTTCCCAGCTGTGCTGGAACTGGAACAAAATAGTTGCAGTGTCCTGAAGCAACTCAGCCGCAGAGAGGGCTCTGCATTGTATTTCCACCACTGTGGCCTGAGGCATTTTAATTTGAGAAGGCCATCTGGGTCAGCTTGAGCCCAGACAGGCTTGTTAGCACTGGTGCAGCCATAGCCGTGCCCTCTGGCTGTCCCTGCCCTCCCGTGCAGTGGCTTGCATGTGGCTCGGAGGCTCTGGAAGGCCATGCTGGATCCATGCCATTGAGGCTTGCAGAACCCAGGTCCCTGAGGAGCACCTGGTGGTGACGTCCAAGCAACTGCAAGATTTGCCTGGGTCCAGCATGGCAGGCTGTGAGCCAGAGCTGGCACAGCATTTTGACACCCCTCAGAGCCAGCTGGGTGCTCTTGCGCCATGCCCAGCAGCTCTGCTGAGACACAGAGGCTGGCTCAGCCAGGATGTATCTTGGATCGATGGGACTTAATGGTCCTGGCTCCTTGTGAAAGCAATTAAATGAGGAAAGAAGACTGGGCGCTGATCTCTGTATAAAGGAAAGCCTAAAACTGTGATCATCTCTGGCTCAGAAATCTGACAGCAAGCAGACCCAACTACTGGTTGTTTGCTTTTAGTATCTTGCCATCTCCTGGGGTTGGAGCCCCACCTTCAGCCCTTTGGGTAGCACTGGGAAGTCCTTTTCTGACCAGTGACCCAAGCAGCTGCCTGGTGCTTGGGCAGGGGTGCTGTGAAGGAAGTCATGCTGTCTATTGGGCAAGTGAGGTGGCGAGATGTGATTCCTTGTGCCATTTCCTGCTTGGCTTTGGAAGTGCCAGAGCAGTGCTGTTACTCCATCCCTTGTGATCACGCTGCTTTTTAAAAGGGACAGTCAAGTCTTGGCAGCTGCTGTGGGCTGAGTTCATCCGGAGGGAGTCAGCACTCAAAGAAGCCAGGCTTTACCTTTATTTTGTACGGCTCAAGTACTGCATGAGAGAAGCAGTTATCCTATGGCAGTAGGAACAGAGCCCTCTAGAAGGTTCAATAGCATTTCTGATGAGAAAATATTTTGATGAGAAAACAGCCATTCATCTTAGAAGTGCACATGTGCTTGATGCCATCTGTGTCAGGCAGTCCCTGGCCAACAGGTGTTTAAAGAAAGGCAGAGTAACCTTCCTCTGAGTACATTTGACATTGGCTCCTTCTCCTGTTGCATTTCCCAGGTAGTTATTAACTGACTCTGTTCCAGAACAGTAAGCACCTGATGATGCTTCAAGCCATGCCCGACCCTTTCCGTACAAAAGTAACTGCCATCTGGAAGCTGGTTTCCACCTTTCTTAGCACATTCCAGGTGCCTACCTGTGTTTAAAAAAAACCTGAAGAGTTCAGGGCTGTCTTCCATTACTGACAGGTACGATTTCTAAAACTCTCTGGATTTTCCTGCAGGTCCCCTGAAGTTTTTTACAAATCCATGGGATGAAGGAGAACTGGGTTTGTGGGGAACACAGCAGGAAAGACAAAAACTGTGAAAGCATGAAATCATGAGTGACACAGGAGGCTGCTCTTGGCCTTGGGACATCGGAGCAGACATGAATTATTGAAATTATGTCTCTGTTAATCTGTGTGTTGTCAGCCCTTTTATAAACAGTGAGCAGGTGCTGTACGACTGCAAGTCCTGTTGAGTGGGAAAGCCCTCTGGTCACAGAGTGGGGGAACTTCTGCTGTGGCTCCAGCCTGCAGCTTCAGCTGCCTGACCTGGATTATTTGTTGGTTCATACTGAGGGATATTGCTCTTCAAAAGCCTGTGTTAATTTCTTTTATAACAGGTGACATTGTTTAATAATCCATTAGACTCCCTCAATAGGTTTTCTTTTTTACTTTTTAACTCTATACAGAATTTGACTGAAGCCACTAACAGTACTCAAGACAGACTGTAATATTAACTGATGTGCATGGAAAGTTTGCTTGCCTTTCAACTTTTGGGGCTTTTTTGCAATTGTTTGTGTGTAAAGTACTTAACACGGAGTTTGCAAACGACTGTGTAGCAATTGAAACTCAAACGTATTATTCAACTTCAGGATGTGCTTTATGGCCTATCTGTTTTGATAGTCAGCAGCAAAGTAAGACAATTCACTATGTATTAACAAGAGGATGGCATTGAGTAATTGTAAAATGTATTCTGTGGAGAATCCTCTTGCACCATGTGTTTTGACCCTGCATCCAGAGTGCCAAACAGAATTTTAAAAGTTAATCAATAAGTAAATACCTATTTCAAGACAAAGTAAGGTGACTCTTCCAGGAGCCTGCATTGTTGTTTTCCATCTTTAGAGGTCTCTTAGAACAGCTGCAGCTTTGAGCATCTTCAAAACTGGAGATTTGTGAACTCCAGAGCCAGCTTTTGCTGACAGATACAGCAAGATGCAGATTCCACAAACAGCTTTGGCAAGTCTTGTATGAAAATAGGGTAAAAATATTATTAATTAACTTGGATAGAGTTTGACTCTACTTATAAAGCAGTAAAAGAGAATGAATTAGTAATTAGGGGTTTATTTTTATTTTCATTTTGGACTCTCTAATAGAGAGTTAGAGAGGGTTGAGGTCCATGATAGCAGTAGCTGTTTTTTCTACATCTTCCATTACATTCAGACAAATGGAGAACTAAATCGAAAAGTTGAGTTTTTGATGATGTAGTTGCTGGACTACATTCTTACTTCAGACTTTCCTGGAGCAATAGTATCTTTCACACCTTGAACAGGATTTTAATCTTGAAAATGAGAAGCAGTTTGGCCTACTCTAAATGCCTAGCACATTTTGGGGAAGGCATGTTCCTGGGAAAACCTGATGAGGACCACTTCAGGAAAGCAAGGCCCAGTTCATATGGTGGGTATCAGGTTGCTGCCACTTCAGTCCCTGCTCTTGCAGAAGCTTTCTGCAGGTGAAAGGCTTGGCTGCATGGCATGTTCTATCCTTTTCTGTGCTGGAGGAAAAATATGGCCTTGCTTGGCAGGAAGAATTTGTTCTCAAAGTTGCAGTTACAAGACTTGGACCATAGAGGTGGTAATTCATGTATTCTAGGACACTTCCCAAGGCAGACTTTGAATGGTATTGCTAAGTTGTCTCAGTCGTGCAAGAATACATTTGAGACTGTAAAGCATCAGTGTTCAGTTCAAAAGCCTCTGCTATGGTTAGTCCTCGCACTTAATCTAGTAGGGCAGTATTAATAATGATTATTTAGCACTTTCCAGAGAAATTCTATTCTGTTCCACAGGCAAACAATTCTGTAATTTTTCCAGACCACAATGGTGGAAGTGCACGTTGTAAATCTGGATGTAAATCTGGTGTTTGTCAGCTGTACTGACTCTCTATCTGTACCTATATCACCACTGCATTTCTGACTGCTAAGCATGATTTTGTGATTGCAATTCCTATGGAGATAAGGAAGAAAAATAATCATTATCTGTTTAAGGGGTGTTGATTTTATGCTATTGACTCATTTGTTTTCTTAAAAATAAACCCCAAGTTGTCCCCAAAGCAAAATGCATAGTTTGTGTGTCTCTCTTTTTAGACTTTGCCACTACTTAGCTCTCACAGGTGACGTGAGTCTATCTGGGTTAGATTTGCTGCGCAAGAAAACAGCCCTGACTTTTACCGGGTGGGTGGACAGGAAAAAAACCCAACTTTTTGTCAGTCTTTTGTGTTGCAGCAGCTGGATTCATTGCTGCTATAGCAACACACCACATGATGAGGTGTATTAGATTGCTCTGCGCAGAACACGAGGGGGAGAAGGAACGCAGCTTCTTGCCGAAGGTAAAGGTTGCACTGGAGTTTCTGCTGGAGAGCTGGGCAAGGTCAAATGCTCCAGTTCTCAGCACATGTTGTGCACAGCGGAAGGTAGAGGCGTGTGGAGGTGTTAAGCTGCAGAACCAGGTAAGGTACAGCTGCATCCATTAACCTGAGATCTTAACCCTCCTCTGTGTGGCAGCGCAACTTCCCAGAGAGTTTTCTCTTAGCTTTTCCAAGTGGTGGTTTTTTTTTTTTTTTAAGTTGCTTTGCTAGTGTGACAATGTAAAAACATTGACAGCGGTTGGAACTGTTGGAGAGACTCTTCTACTGCAGAGAGACCAGTGCTACAGATTAGGAGGTGACTGTCCTCAAATCAATGCAAAAAGTATTTGTAGGGTTTTTTTGTTGTTACAGCTTCACTTGAAGATGTTGATTTGTTACTGTTTGCACAGTGGTTTAGAACATCTCTGTTGTCAGTCAGAATTCAGGGCATTATCTACTTAGTGGTTTTTATTATCAGTACTTTTTAATGATCTGCTCCCTTTAGCATTTATTAGCATTCCTCCCTCTCTCCCTCCCAATCTGCTTCATCAGGGTGCCTGAGTCTTCTTGGAAATGAATTTTCATGTAATTTACTCTTTCAGGTTTTATGCTCCCTCCTTAAGTCTAGCAGTGTTGTTAATACAGTTAAACAAACTTTAGTGCACCTATAAAGACATGAAAGTAGAAACAGTGCCACAGGTTATTGTGGTTTTTATCTTGTTAACCATTCATCTGCACAGGTAAAGAGAAATAATTAATGTCAGCATTGAACTTTTATGTTTATTCAGACCCATGTCAAACTCAAAAAACTATTTACTCCCCCATGATCTTTATGCACCTTGTTTTTTGCTTTTACCCATCCCTAGGTTAAATGTGTCAGGTTTTCAAATGGCATCCATTAGGTGGAAGAAGACAACAGCACTTTAAGAGGGGAAAAATTGAGGGACCAAAACGGTAGTGGAGAAGATGGAGAGCCTTCCTGAAATTCAAGTTAGATGGTTCAGTACTTTTCCTGCTTCCCATGAATGGTTTCCAACATTTTGAATGCTTTCTATTATCTACAACTTAGAACATATGTCTTTGTTACCACTTACCACTACTTTAATGTAGGGCAACGTATCAAGGGTGTTGAAATGTGCAGTCTTCCTCCACTGTCCTAAGTAAAAGATTTCAAACAATCTTTCCGTTTCTCCAGATAAATTTATACCCCTGGTGGTCCAGTGTTCACAGCACTCATTGCCACTGTTGGAAGACTGGATGCATTCCTGTGGAAACTAAGGGAAGGTACAAAGGCCAAGAGTTCCCCTCACTCACCCCTTTCAGTGGCAAGAAGGAGCAGTCTAGTTAGGGTATGACTAAGCCAAATCTTGAGTGGTGGGCAGCTTTCCCACCACACAGAGCAAGTGTGCTTCGTGCAGCTCTGTGGGGGCTGCGTGGTCACAGCTCAGGTTTGAATGAGGCTCCCCTGGCTGTAATGAGGGGCCTTCAGAGTTGAAGAAGCAGCCACTCTGTCAGCTCATAGGAGAGGATTTGTGAAATATAAAACCATATAAATGTGCAGTCCATTAATGATCACTGTTCCAGAAAGAGACAAGTTTGCAAGAAGTTGAGTAGGAATTCTTGAAAATGAGGATTCAGAAGGGTGGAGGTCTTTGAAAGGGAAGATTAGCTGTGCAAGAGAAAACTCAAATGAAGTAGGACAGTGATTTAGCTCTGATTCCACCACTTCAAGCAGAGCGAGGGAGTCCAGGTCAAATTATTTAAGCAATCAGTGGAGCTTGATCTGTCTAGATTTAGAGACCTTGTTTGATTGGGTGAATGAGGAATCTAATTCAAACACCCAGGAGCTCTTTCACTAATACAGCCCATCCATTGTGGCCCAAAGTGTAAGGCAGGAGGGATGCAAGTGATTCATAGCATAGTATCACTAACACACTATCTAACTGACTGTCACAGAGATGCACTAGGAGTGAGTTTATCCAGGGAATTAAAAAATTAAGGAATTTAGATAAAAGGAAACAGACAACCTTCTTACTGAGTAGTACCCCTCTCCATTTGTGTTTGGAATCACAGATTTGATAGTTTATCACAAGGAAGGGAGAAAAGGAAGTGAGAGTATGAGTTAAAGGCTTCATTATTAAGCAAAACCAGCAAAACAACATTGGAAAGAGTGTCCAGCTAATCATCTTTGCTAGAGTAGCTAAAAGGTAAGAGATTATGGATGTATGGGTATGGAAGATCATATTCTTGGTGAAACATGGTGAACAGAAGGAATATGAGCACTGTGAGTAAAATTTAGGTGGTTTCCTTCACCAAACAGCATTCCATTGCCTGGGTTTTTTCTATGGCCATATTAGACTCTACAAATGTTCTTAAAGATTACAATCCTGGTCATGATTTGGTGAAGAATAGCATGTTTTCAAATATCTCATTTTATTTATTTATAGGATCTGTGAGTACATATGAACCTTCCCCCTTAGACTTTTGTTCCATTTACTTTCTACTGTCTCTTTAACCCCACTGAATCTTTTTGTAAGACCTTCAAAACTAATAATATGTGCTGCTATTGGAAGCCTCTGAAAGGTGCAGTAAAACAAACAATAATTCCTTAGTTTATGGGTGCCTCTTGTACATGAACCAGCTGAGAAAGTCATGGAAGACTGCTAAAATGCACTACTGTGCCATGAGAATAAATTTACTGCACAGTTTTGCAATGCAGATTTTATTCAGCATTAAAACTGTAACTCATTAATGTCAACAAATTTGCAATGGAGATCTCATCTGCCCACTCCTACAGATTAAATCACACAATTTATTGATATGATAATATTTTTACTAGATTTGGATTTGTGGAAAACAGCAGAAATACCTAACTGACCTGACTGGAAAGAAAAAAAATAATCCATTGAACTGACATGACTGTGTATCAGCCTCTGAGAAAAAAGAAATCTGGGATCTTGATTAGTAGGAATCAAAACAGACAGAAAATTGTAAGGCTACATGATATGATGTGTATATGCCTTGTATGCAAATAGTAACATAGGCAAAATTCCAATATGGAACAACTTGCAGCGACTAATTGAGACAGGAATATGTGCACCAGTAGGAGCAGGCCAGTCCCTCACTCAGCCATCAGATGGCTGAGATATTTTTCTAGGGATAGATATGTATAAGGATGATTACAGTAGCAGATGCTAACTCTAGGAACTTGGGCTCCGTATCCAAATGTTCATCTGGCTCAATCAAAAGAACAAAAGTGTTTCCAAAGGGAGGGCTAACACCTCCAGGGCTGAGTGGGCACTGGCAGCAGTCCAGAGTGTCTTCATCACGTGCAGGAACTGTGCTCTCAGGAACAGTTATTTCCAAAAGGTCCAGCCACTTAAAGCATTCAGCATAGAAAATTGAAGAAAAGTGTTCTCTTTGGAAGAAAGCTTGCTATTAAATCATCCTAGGAGAAGTTGATTTGGTTCTTCACAGAGCACAAGAGCTTGTGGCCTCAGGATGTTTATCTCCAGTGTCTGTAGGCCTGGCTTCAACACCCATTTCAGCTTTAAGTATATGCTGAAACAGGTCAAACACATTCAACAATTTGTGGAAAAAGAGGCTCTGGTCCAGGACTGCTGTGGCCACTAAGCAAGGAAAAGAGGCTTGTATATTAATGCCTGAAGGACAGATGTAAAGCTGCCATTTGGCCACATTTGTCTGTGGTCAGACTTCTATATAATTCTTCCTCTGAGGAGCTTGCTTTCAATATTGCCAAGTCCCAAGTGCTCAGGGATCACGAGTCTATGCTACAGAGCAGTCATGAGATGCTAGAGCTCCCCTGCTTTCAGGCTTGTTGCATGTTGTTTTCTGCAGCTGTGAACCGTGGAGAACTTCTTTGTTCTTTAGCAGAGTAAAAGAATCTGTTCAGCCTCCTGTTTCCAGTAGTACAGCCTCCTAAGGAAAAATGCCAAATGCTGTGACACCTCGAAAATTCTCTTATCCTGATGGAGTGGTAGAGGTACAGCCAAAAGAAAAGCTCTTTAAGGTGGGCATATAGTACCCTAAAACTTAGAGATGCATTTGGGAATATGTGCAAATGATTACTTTCAGTAAGGAATTAACTTCCTATGAAATAAGAAAATCAGCTCCTTTAGCCAGAAGCTCGAGGCCTCTGGTGGCTCTTAGAGATGTTATGTCTTTTGAGTTGAAAGGGAGCACAGCTTCTTCCAACAGATTTGTCTCCTAATAAACCTGTGCTGAGATAGTCTGTGGCTCTGAACATCAAAGACTAAAGCTCCTATCCAGATGCTGAGCTAAGGAAAAGCTCTTCTCTGTGATTCTACCACCTCCTCCATCAACTTCAGGCTATACTAATTAATTAATCTATGACAAGACACCTCCCTCCCTGCCTGCCTGTCCCATGTAGCCCAAGCCTCATATACTTGCTTTTGTGTGTGCATGTATGCACAAATGCATGCACAGACACACTTAAAGTAATGAATGTCTGTCATTACACATAAATTATTGGGTTGAATTACTTCGTTTTCCATGATTTCCAGAAAGAAAAATGACTGACGAAAAGATGAAATGTTGTGAGCTCTTTTATTAAAGATAAGTGCCCTAAGAAGTGCTGTCAGATTGGGTCAAGGAGAGTAAAACAAGTGCCAACTTGATAAGTGCCAAGTCTCCCCTTCCTTTTGCTGGGCAGGTGGTCTGTTACTGGTGTCAAACTGTGTGCTGTTCTTCTGAGATGCTGAAGCAGCTCTGGTTGCTTCTGAGGCCAACCATCCCAGCCTCCCTGAGAGCTGCAGCCGAGCACTGGACTGAAAGCAGCTGGCTTTGCAGGGCTGAGAGACCCTGTGCCACCCACCCACCTACTAACTGTAATTAGGAATGTTCCTTCTCACACATTTATGCCACGAGGTGAGGACTAAAAGCCTGTTAGCTGTCTCTAGTTAGGGGTATTTTTGTGTGGAGTGCTTCTTAGAATGGAAAGAGGCAGATTAGACTTTCAAGCACCCTTTGACAACATTACTGAAGCTGAGGGTGCACTGAGGAATGCTAATACTGGAAAACTAGGAACATCTTGACTGTTAATTCTGCTGAAGTTAGCAGAGCAAAACAAAAAAAAAGGGTTGAGGTTTTTTTCATTTTCATAACCCCTAGGCTTCCTAAGTGCATCAGCGTTCTTTATTGTCAGTTTGCTCAGAAAATCATTGCTGACATCTCACCTAAGGATTTATTATCATTCCAGTCAGGCTATCTTTCACTTATTTTAAAGATTTCTTGGATTTTCACCAGCCTTAAATTATACTGAAAGTAGGCAGATGAACATTTAAATTAAAAGGTTAATTGAAACGGAAATACTGCACTGGCACAGTTAATTTCTTTCAGTTTAAATGTTTATTAGCTTAATTGAATATTTACAGAACCAAGACAAAAAAAAGTTGTGCATCTATTTCCACAGACACAAAAGTAAATATATTCAAAAGGTAAATGCCCACTAATAACCCTTAAAAACAACAGTCTGTAAGAGTGTATTTCCAAAACAAGGAAATACACTCTGTTCTTCTGTAGCTAAATATTGATTATTTTATGATTTCCTATCAGTTATGAGTTTCTTTTACGGTTCTTTAGGATTTATGAGCATACCAAAGTCCTCAAAGGTGTCAAGAGAAAAGAGCTTACATTGTACAAATGCTCGGGGCAGGAAACACTGGTAAGATCTTCTGCCTGACAGGAGATTATGATTCTCTTGTCTTCTTTGTGGACTTTTTGAGACTGATCATCAAGATTCTCATGCGGAAGAGCTGTTAGAGAAATCTGTCTGCTTTTCTTTTCCCTAATTGGAGAAGGGGTCAGGAACTTCAGGAAAGGGAAAATGGGATCCTTTCCGGATTTTTTGGAAGAAACTATATTTCAGTTAGTCAGCTTTCCTAGGGTGCCTAATTTAATAGCACGGTCAAACTGTATTCCCAATCAAGGGGGCAAATTCAACAGCAGTAGTAATTCCAAAATCTAACTGATCAGACTTCATCTGTATGAATACAAATGTGGTTTTTAGACCAAGTGCTGCGATCATTTCCAAAATAAGGAGTAACATGTGTTATTTGGAATAATTATTTGAAAACTTTTTCATGTTTAAACATGAAAAAGTGCTTTAATTGGATTATTTTAAAGAAGTTTATGTTTGAAAACATCTAAGCTTAGTAAAAATGATATTGTGTGATTTCCTACTCAAAAAAACATTATGGCCCTAAATAGCAACACGAATGGATTTTTTTCCACTCTGTATCTAATAATTTAACTATTTTAAATTCTACTTCATCCTCTGTATTAATTTCCTGAGAGAATTTCCATTGTCAGGCTTTAGGGAATACACTTAAGCACTGAGCTCTTGAAACTATGGTAATTTTTAATCTTTAGCAACTATTCAGGTAGACTTCATTGGCTTTATGGCATTCAAACCTATGTTCACATCTTACTAGGTAATTTTCTCCTTATAGCATCTGTCCCAGTCATACAGGTGGATGTACTGGGACAATATTATACCAAAACCACCAGTTTGTGACACGTGGGAAAGGGGCTTTCATCTCAGTACGTGATTTTGTGAGTTTATATATCTTAGCAGCACTGCAGGATGGAAGACACTTGGTGTTCTTGGGCAGTGATGTGAATACAAAGGTCAGGATATGCCTCCTGTTTTGCTGGCAGTTTGGCCATAGCAATTCTTCAAAGATTATTATCCTACCCTGTAACTAACTACATCAGTCCTGAGCATCTTAAATGTGCTGCTTCCTGTGGCTTGAGAAACAAAGCCCAGTCCTTTGGCCTCTAAACAAAAGAGTTACTGTTTGATTTTAATCATTTCCTGTCAGCCATTTGTTGTTTCCTGAACAGTGCACAGACAGCTCCCACATCAGCTGCCATCCAGCAGGTGCCCAAAAGCTTCTCTGGTGCAGTGCTTCAAACTGATGTGTTGTGCATCAGTAAGCTGACCAAAAATACCTGTTGTTCTTGTTTTATTCCATAAGCCCAATGTTCCCTGTTACAAATGTAACTGTTGATCTCTGAAAACTCAGTATGCAAAGGTACAATTCAGTGTCTTCAGTGGGCTTTGAAAATACTTCCAATATCTTAATATGAAGGGCACTGATAGGAGCCCCTTAGTTTCCAGGCTGCACATTCCTTGTATTACCCTTCTCCTCTGGTGTTCCCGCTGCCTTTCCTTGTCTGCATTGTCACTCTCTTCTCTCCCATCTTATTTCTGAAGTGGCCTTTAAGTGCTTTTGTACTGAAAACTTGGAAATCTCTTCCCTAACTGCCAAGATAATGTGTTACAGGGGAACAATGGTGGTCTCTGCACTTTGGACACTTAACAATGATCTTTGGAAAGGAAAATCTGTAGGTGAATGACAGAAGGTGATGATGGGGGATTGTGAGCAGAGAGACAGGGAAAGAAGAAACCTGCTTGTGAAAGAAGAAAACTCTTCTTACAGCTGCACCATGTGTAAGGTTATGAAACCAGCTCCTGGCATGCCTTCTTTTTTGTGTTGTTGTTGCACCTCAATGCCGAGTCTCCTTTGCAGAGTGGATTTATTACAGTGATACATTAAATGCAGGAAAATAGAGTAATCCTGAACCATGATTAGAATCTAAAGAAGGGGTATGGTTTAAGCTAGCCATTAGTAGTTTTTTTTCCCTCTGAGTTGGTAATATAAAAGTCTGTATATCACATAAATAACCTAAAAGACTAAAAGCAGAATTAAATAATTACTCGTTTTTGGGTCAGGTTTTGTTTTTTAAGAGCCTAAGTGTAATTATTCTGGCACAAGGGTCCTTCTAATGATTTTAAAGGAAACAGAGCTGACTGCAGTGGGAAACTTTGTGCCATCAAACCATCAAGCACACCCAGTTGGGAGAAGCAGTGAGGCAGATTTCCGTGAGCTGGAGTATCATCAGCTTAGGCTTGCAGTGGGTGTGGGAGGCTGCAGGCCTGGGGGATCTTCCTTGCAGGAGAGATTGTAACTCCACGCTTGTGGACTGCGTATGGCTAACAGTGAAGCATGTTCTTTGCAGGGCTTTTTTTCCAGCCTGCTCTTTGCTCACTCTCAGTTAAACAAGGGACTCATCTCAGCACATTGAACTGAGCTGCATGGGGAGAGAGATGTGATTTCAAACTACTGAAATTATAGGAATCCTTTCTTTGTAAGGCAGAAAATGTATCAGGTAGGTGCAGAAATAGCTCTTGCTGTTCAGAAATATATTTTGAATGGGAGAACATTCCAGGCCCTTAAGTTCTGGGTGAAGTTCAAAGAAATCCTTCCAGAAAGCCAATTCAGAATGTAGCCAGGCCATGCTGTTCCCATTGTCTTTCCAAAGCCTAGGAAATAAGAAATTTTTTCAGCAGTCCACCAGTGCAATTAGTTCAGAAAATTTCCTTTGGTTTGGAGTTTGACTTGGCAATGTAGAGAACAGCTACAGATCTGAAAATAATGAGAAAATGAGCAGAAAGTGCTTTTTCTCCCTTTTACTAAGTTAACATTACTATATTTTGAATTCTGACCAAAGCCAGGGTAATAAAAAGCTGTAAATAGCAAAAGGACAACATTGCAGTGATCTCACCAGTTTGTAAAAAAAAGTATTCCTTTTTCTGTTTAGACGAAATGCCCTCCCCTTGTCCATAAACCTAAAGTGTAAATTGTAATTTCTAACAGAAATAAAATACTCTACATGGTGTATTTTAAATTGAGTGCTACCACATGAGAGAATATGTCTTTATAATGATGTTTCTGATGTAGAATTAACTGTCAAGCCACAACATTTATATTGCACAATTGTACCTGTTGGAAGGGGATAGTAAATCTGAAGCCCCATTCCGGTTTCTGAAACTGATCTTTTAGGGAAGTGATACTAGGGATTTAAGTACATTCTGTCTGGGAAGATGCTAATCCATCTTCCCTTCCACTATAGCTGGTCAGATACAAACAGAAAAGTCCCACTGGTGTGCCGGAGGTGGAACAGACCTGGTCTCTAACAACATCTGCAGGCCAAGAAGAGGAGTCTTAGTTGTTATGCCTACATTTTAAAATAACTTCCCCCTCCTTTCTTTGATTTATTGCATAAAGAGACAATATTTTAAACTTTTCTCTTCTAGGAGTGTCCCGTGCAAACTCTATGTCTTTTCTTCCTCTTTTTTCTGTATTCACTGTTTGCGAGTTACACTTTTCATGTCAAAATTCTGGACAGCTAAGGGATAGATTACTTCACTGGAATCAGTGACTGAAGTTATTACCTCAAGGTCATTAGGTTACTTCCCTATCTTGGTAAAAACTGCTTATTATTTTAAACCCAAAGTCATTAAAGTGGATAAAGATGTGGAAAAAATGAGCTGATCAAATGGTGTATACAGTCTCCATCAGTGACTGTTTCACATCTGCCCCTCCAGGATGAACCAGATCCTGTGGTTTGTAACAAATGCTGCCTTTTTCATTGAGAACCTCACAGTGACTAAAGAGCAGAAGCGATTGTTGATCCCCACATTGCTGTCATTCATCTCTTATCGGTTGTTATTTCTGATGTTGCTGTTCTTTTGTCTTGGCTCCCCCTTGATTTTGAATCTGATCACATTACAATTTAACCTTGCAGCATTCTAATTTTAACACTGCAACACTACAAAATAAACAAACATACAGATGAGAGTTTGTTTTCAAAGGGCGATGTTTATTTTTATTGCCCAGCTTGATCTTTTGGGACAGAATGAGAACTCTTCTTCTGTGAAAGTGGACATCTAATGGACATCTTACAATGTATTCAGGAATAGACGTATCCTTAATCACAGGTTACTTTTGAAAACACAAGCTGTTATGGCTAAAATTAAACATAGGTAAAATCCTGGCAAAATTGACTTCATTGTCATTGAAGTAATTGAAAGCCATTCCATTGATTTAAATGGAACTGAGATTAAACTCTGTATTAATAGAGATTTTTTTTTTCACTTGCAGACATACGCACCCTTTCTATTCCCTTTTTTTTTTTATTTGCTGTAAATGTACCATGCTGGAGAAGAGCCACTCTAAAGTTCACGACCTGGAGGAAAGTTGGTATGCCAGCTGCAGAGAAGCATCAGTCAGTGCAGGCTAAGCATGGCTGAGAATGTCAGCCTGTGCCTTTTAGTCCACAAACAAGAGGGTATTTCACTTGACAGGGCTGTAGCAAAAAACTCCAGGTAGATTTCAACAGGCTTCAGTGCCCACTGTTAAGGGGAGAGATTTTAGACATGTTTACTGGGGTTTTGAGTTCCACACAAGACATTTTCCATAAGACATTGTGCAGGCTGCATTTGTGAAAGGATATTGTTGTAGCAGCTTTTGTTGAATATCAGCTCAAGGGAGTAAGTCTACAGCAAGCTAAGAGATGGAAATACTCAGAGTAGATGGCTTCTGACTTTTAGAAGTGTTTGTTTCTATGGAGAGATGTTAATTTTGCCCTTTGTCTCTGTGGCAGAAATTAGAGGAGCAGTGTTACGTCTGTCTTGTCCCAGGTGTTCATGCTGAGGGAGATTACCTGGGGGCCTGCAAGGAATAGAGCAAGTACTATTGCATTTTACAGTGGACATCTTCAAGGGAGAAGCAGGAGTTGTACAAGGATGCCACGTTTTCAAAGTAAAATTCACAGTGTTTGTTCCAGACAAGAGAAATTCACCACAGTATTTTGCTCCAGGACTCATGGTAAGTCTAGCTAGGAGCCGTCAAATGCAAATCTCTCTAAGTGCCTGCTCTTCATCATTCAGGCAAAACTTTATCTCAGCTTCTGAAGAAACCTCAATTCTTTTTTTTAGAGAACTAACATTTACTTTCCCAAACAATTACCTGCCTGGAATACAAGAGGATTGTTTACGGAGCGAAAAAAGGAAAAAAGGACATTTTTAAAGTCTCCCTGTAAAAAGAATGAAAAGTATACATTAAGGTCCCTTCCTTTCTAAATCTGTACTTCTCCTCCATAAATTTCAGCATAACCTGATGCATATACTGCAGTTTGTGTTTGATGCCTTGTGACTCCAGGCACAAGTAAAATCCTTTGTACCAGGTCAGAGATGGTCCAGATGCTGTATTTTGCCTGGAAGGACAGAAAATGCATACAGAAATCTTTTTCATGCATAGAAAAGATTACTCTGAGTAGGTGTTGCCTGTGGGAAGCTTAAAAAGTTTAATTTTAGAAGGTTTTCTATCCCATAAACGTCCAGGTGTTACCTCTTTTGCAGTCAGTGTTTGTAATACTAGGGAAACATATAAAATGAATACTTTTTTAATCCTGATGGAACAAAATGTGTGCAGATGTGATCACTGTTTGTTTGGTGTGCATGCAGAGAATGGGAACATCTTTCCTTTAGACATCTGAGAGAGTACTGTATTCATTGTTTTTCTAATCCTTTGCCATGTCAAGGACTGAGCAGTCAGGACAAAGATTATGTGATGTGTCATTTTGATCCTAGCAGATACAATATTCAAGTTGCATACCGTGCTGAGTTTTTTTAAATGTTTGTACCTAGCTTTTCTGTTGAGATTTTAGAGGTGAACAGAAAGCATTCACATGTGAAGCATTTGGTGCTTAATATTCTTCTTCTTCAGAGTAGCTCACCTAAAACTGTTCCAGTATCTGAATTTTTGTCAGTGTTCAAGAATTCAGCTGATGTTACAAACTGTTGCTGACAGATACAGCAACTTCCAGGGGCTTAAAAATGTTGATTCTCTAACTCTTTTAAGTGCATTAGTTTATCATTTTTATGTGTGTTTTTCACGGTTTTATAAACATATAATCTCAAAAACTTGTAAGCTTTTTAATGTTTTCTAATCTCCCCCTCAAGAAAGTGACGCTATTTCAGTCAGAACAATTTCAGCAGATCATTCTGAAGTGGTCAGATGAAGTTTAGTTATTTGTGTCTCAACCTTGAGTGTGTTCCTTACATAGCTAACATGATTATCAAAAAAGCAAGATCTTAGATGAAACTGAAGTTTGGAGGGATCCTGCACTGTTTCTTTTCCCCCTCATTATTTTGACATTACTAATGCTGCCAAGTTATTTATAGGTCCGTGACTGCTATGTTAAAACCTTCTCAGGCTGACTGACTCTATCAGAAACTGCATTTTTGAAAGACTTCCAGGATTTCTGCTTTGTGGAGTAGGATTGGCACCCTGGTTTCACATGGACCCCTTGGAGCTTCTGCTCTGGGAGCCCTGCTGGTGTAGCCAGATCATAGGACTAACTGCAAATGCTACCTACAGAAGTGCCTGTGATGAAGAAGCTCTGTGATGCTGTGCATTAGAGGGTACAGCCTTAAGTAGCGAGGATAATAGTGAGGAATGACTGGTACTTTATACAAACAGATCTCCTGGTGCTGGAGATTGCCATTGGAAATCCTTTCAGTGCTTCTCCTCAACTCCAGAACAAAGAGGTGTGTGCAAGGTACTCTACCAAAAGACCTTTTGTCAAATATTTCAACGCTCTGCAGCAAAGGTGTTTGCTAGCGGCTCTGAAAGTAGGACTGAGTGGCAAAACGGTAAATAAATTAAAAATAAAAAAAAAGCAACTGGGAAAAATCTGCCTCTCCAACTCTTTTGAGTCCCCTTTTCCATTCATTTGTGTTGTAAAACACACTTTCACAGATTGCTTAAAACCAAGCCTGCAGCTAAATATTTACCCAATGGATTTTGTTAAATCTGTTTCAGTACCTCTGGAAATTAATTCACACCTCTAATTCCTAGGTACCCTTTGCCTCTGGGCATCTGTAGTGAAATGCAGGTAGTAGAAAGAGCTGAGATCAGTTGAGATAACTGATAACCTGAGTCAATAAGCAATGGATTGAGAAGACAGAATGATCTTTTGTCTCTCCAGGACTTGGAAATGGAAATTTTTGAGCTGAAAAGCGGTTCTTCAGATAATGCTTGAAAAGTATTTTCCAGGGCCTGTTGTCAGCCTTCCTGCATCAGTTAAGTGCCAGCTAACTTAGTCCAAAAATACTGCCCACCAGCACTTCTAGTAGCAGGTGAAGAACATCTGAAGAGGCACTTGTGCCAAAGGGTATTGTCGGCCCCCTTCTCTAAGGGAGGGGCTGCTTCCTGACAGCTCTAACACTGCTCACAGTCACCTTGTGTTTTTAATGCACTTCACTGGTGCATAGGGTGTTGTCGTCATCTCAGTCACAGGTAAAATGGGAGTTTCCCAATTTTTCTGTATTTTTCAGAAATTTTTTCTGTATCTTGGCATCTCTTTAATAGAAGAGAAATATGAGCCCAGTGCCCAAAATCCAGCTGCATGGTTTCCTCCCTTCCGTTGCTCTCTGTTTAACATTCACAGGACTAAGGCAAGAAGCAAAGCGGATAAGCTGTCACTGAGCACTCTGCTGTTGGACATCACAGCTCCGTGATCTAACACAGGGGAAATCTGAGAAATCACAAGTCAGTAGAGGCAAATGGCTGGTTTGGGTGAGAAGGGATAAAACAAAAGTAATAGTGAAGGCACAAAGAGCAATGGGGGATTGGGATGCGGCTTCTGAAATAGTCTATTTTGAACATTCTGTGTTTAAGAAACTAAATTATGAAATATGTAGGAGGAAAAAACATATCCACAAGTGAGGAATGCAAGATGAGCTTCTGCTCATAAAACTCTACTACATGTTATTTTATACCACTGAGATTATCATCAAGAAATATATCTGGAGTCTCCATTTCACCTCATTGAAAATAGCATTGGGCCTGCAATATATGTTTCAAAAGATTTATTGGGATAGTTTTAAAAGCCACAGACTGTGGGGCATTCACCATATCTCTTGAGAGACTGTCTACAGCCTCATACATCTTTCACTTCAGAGTTCCCCTGTTGAGATCAGTCGTTTTCTGTGTTTAAATATTACTCCTGTTATTCCTAATTAAACCCTGTATATCACACCTTATAATTCTCTCCTCAACATGAACAGCAGATAGCTGTTTTATTCCCAGCTCATCAGCACTTAACAAAACGGTACAGATTTGATGTTACTCTCTTCCCAGAAATCAGACTCTCCGGTCTCAGTCCTCTGAGTGTTTTCCCATCTCTTCGCCTCTTTCCTTCCACTCTGTCAATGGCTTCCAGACAACTTGGTGCCTAAACTAGAATGTAAAAGTTGAGTGTAGTTGAACCAGAGCCAAACAGAAGGAGAAGGTCTCTTGCTTCCTACTCTTATGTGATGCATTTGAGAAGGCAGACCAAAAATACACTGCTGCTTTCTTGCCAGAATACCAAGAAAAATTAGACATGGTCTCAGAATTAAGCAAATGACACCTGAGGTGCGAATGTACTTATTCTTGTTTGCAAATATCATTAACCAGCTTAGCTCAAATCTGCTTATTACCAACTCAAACCTCTTCAATTTGGATGCCTCTGGACCAGTTTAAGGATTGTCTCCACTTATCAACAGGGTCGAATTGGACATTGTTTTTTCCAGGCAGTGGTGTGGCACTTGTAGCTCACAGAGATTTCTCCTTAGAGCCAATTTCTGTTGCTGTCTGGAGTAGGCTGGTGGCTGCTCCGACAGCAGTGGTTTGCAGCATCACTCAGGAGAGCTGGCTGCTGGCTCAGAGAATGGCTGGCTGTACCTAGGGCCTCTGGGGTGGAGGGGGCTGTAACTGCCCACAGAAATTGTCACTGTGGCAGTGAATTCAAGTCCATTTTTCTTGTCAGAACCCAGGTCTGTAGACGTTACTGCTCTCTGCAAGGATTCATGTACTGCTCTCACTTTCGTGGCCTAATTGAAGTGCCCCTACAGTAGCCACGAATGCTTGGCCACTGGGCTGCTGTGGTACGTGGCTGTGTGAGGTCAGTGCTTCACACTGAAAGCATCTGTAAAGTGTTTTATCTGCTCAGAACCAACACATTTCACATAAAAATTGGCTTGTAACAGTTTTCATTGGTATTCTCTGTCCAAGGACATACTGTGTCTTGCAAGCTGTTGGAGGCCTTAGTGCCCCATGCTTTTCAGCAGGATGTCTCTGTGCTATTGACCACCCCTTCCTCTTCTCCTGCCAGCTGTGAAGCTTCCTCATAGGTGATGGCTGTTGAGTTTTGGTGACTGTGAAAGTCTTGGTGAAATACCCTTTAAGTGCAGTGGATCTTGGGAGTGGCACCTTTACAGCTTGTAGTTCAGTGATTGATTTTCTCCCTGGAGTGGTTTTTGAGGTGTTCTCCTAGAACTACTGTGTTGTGTTAGAAGGAAAATGTGATCTTTTCAAATGAAGGAGGTGTTGAAAAATTAGTTTGAGGACATTTAGTCTTTGGGGGAATGTGACATACAGACATAAAGTGCTGTGTGACAGTGTCTTGCCTGTTTTGGCACCTCTTACTTCCTGTTGTTAATGGTACAAATGTCATCTTTCCACAGAAGTTGATGCATTGTGTGCATACTAGAGCAATGCTTGTGTAGGAGTGCGTCTTCTGTCTTGACTACCCTTGGATGAGTGTTTCTAAGAAGTGATCTACTTCATTTTACATGAAGAAAAATCTTTAAACAACCATTTGGGGATTTCAAAGCGCATCAGGATTCTTTGCAGCCATAAGTGCCAGCCTGCTTAGATGTGCTTCTTCTGGGCTTTCATGTGCTCCCCTTGGCTTTCTTCACATTCCCATCTTGCCATGGGAGAGGTAAATTCAGTAAACTGAAATTTCTCCAGACAAGAAATTTCTCCATACAGGCCCATTTCTAGTAGCTGAAATGTTTATGTGGTGTTGGAGAGATTTTTATAATCTGAATGTTCTTTTGCAATATAATTGATACTGGTTCATTAAAAATGTTCCTTCTCAAGCATATACAATACTAACTCGAGTTTAGCAGGGTCCAAACAGTGTTAGAGGTAATGTGCATATCTGAGAGACCCAGATGAGTGAATCATGTGTAGCAGCCTGTTTCTGTTGTGTTCGTTTACAAGCATCAGCAGCCATTATCTTTGAATTCAATATTTCAAGCATTAGCTTTCTGTTCTGGCTTAGTATATGAGACTATTTGCTACATAATTATATTGTATTTCATTTTCTTCTCTATGCTGTTGTAATAATGATATTGCCTAATAAAATAATGTCAGATTTTAATTAGGTTAAAAGTAATTTGTTATATTAGGTTTTTTATTTGAGAAAATAAACTAGCTGATAGTGCATATCAAGCTGTCTATTTCTTTTTGTTTGCATTTGCTTTCATTTCCTGTTGTCCTTTACCTGTTGAAATAAGGGTGGGGTTTTTTCTTGAATTGTTTTAAGTTATTACAGCCCTCCACAGCCTTAAATCTAACCTATTGATGTTCTGGTGAGGACATACGATGCCTAACTTGCTATTTATTAAAAGGATAATTTTGCAAAAATTTCTGCCTCTAGTTAATAGCTGCACCTTTTTAATCACTGAAATAAATTAGCTAGACTAATGTGAAAGGATGTGATAATACTGTATGAGAGTACTCCTGCAAAGGGAGGCTTAAATTTGCTGGGAGGCAAAGACAGACTACATTTGCATCAAAGGCAGTTTTGGGGAAAAGAAAAGCTTATGCTAACTTTTGTGGTGGAATACTTTAGGAATAACCAGTGATGCAGGAACCGGCACAAAGTGTAGTTCTCTTCGTAATTTTTTTTTGTAAGAGTGTCATGGATAACATCTCAACATAC
This sequence comes from Erpornis zantholeuca, assembly GCA_013400515.1. Lineage (NCBI taxonomy): Eukaryota > Metazoa > Chordata > Aves > Passeriformes > Timaliidae > Erpornis > Erpornis zantholeuca. The sequence continues at coordinate 292,275 of VZTN01031478.1, forward strand.
ATCCAAATGATGAAGAGAAGGATGAAGGGGTGAAAGATTCTTCTGTTTCTTAACACCCTTCTCTTTAATTTTTAATTCCTTTTGCTTTCAAAGTGACCTCAGTACTCTGTAAACTTCCACATCACATGCAGAGGAGCTGTGTTCTCTGTTACGTGACTAAAGCTTATTATCTTTATTGGGAGATACTCTGACTCCTCCTTGAAGTGCCATTTCCAAGTACATTTCCTTTTATGTAACTTACTGTTTGTAGGCTGTCCTTCTTTATTGGTCAAATAGAAAACTTCTGAGCCCATTCCTCTTCAGCTAGACCATCACAATGGAATTCAAGCATATGCCTTGGGTTCAGTGTGTATGCGAAGGTTTTGCAGGATAAGGACAGATTAAAGAAAGCTTTTGTTGAAATGGAGCCTATCTGACTTTGCCTTTTCTATGTATTCATCATTAGAAGATTCAGAAATTGTATTGATGGGTAATTTCTTGTCATACAAATTTTATACAAATTTAGACATCTCATTGCTGTTTTTTTTCTGCTGATTCTTCTGTTATCACATGGTACTGCCAGCCTACCTGTTCTGTTTCTGATGTGTATAACAACTGCGTTGCTGTACTGCTTGTGTGGTTATTCATGGGTATGCAGGCAGGCAGTTATGGGACAAGAATGTACAGACCCTGATTTCAATCATTCTGACTTTGTGAGAGTTAGTATGTTAACTGAGTATCTTGAGGATTGAACTTTATTATAACTAAGGCTGCCTAGTGAAATCATTTTAACAATGCATGTGAAACTTCTTTTTCCACCACAAAATTAGAGAAAAAAAGGTGTGACCTTCAATGAGATATGATACTTGAGAACAGAATTAAAGCTAATAAGTTGACATCTGCTTTTAAAGCATCTTCATTTGAATGCAGCCACCAAAACAATTAAGTTGTATCCCTCTTACCCAGGTCATCACGCCATTCACGGAAAGGATATGGCCAGGTAAAAAAGATAAAATCTTACATTTCCTTATGCCCTGACAGCAGCTAATTGCTAAAAATGCCTTCTTCAGATATTAATTAGATCAGCCTGGAGGCTGCTCCTACTTACATTAAGGATCTGATTTCTCTCTGCGTGAGATTCATACAGACTCAGTAATCAAAGCTTTCTTTGTCTCAGAAGGTATGTACTTAACCCAAATATGCTCCCGAATACCTTAATTCCCATCCTAGTGCCATTCTTCTGTCCTAGTGCCTGCTCTCACTGAGCTTCAAGACAAATTAACAGCGACCACTATGAAAGAGTATATGTGAACAATTTCATCAGTGCCTCATCATTCTTTCATTTGTAATTTATTTCCTACCTTTCTGGAAAATAGATGTGGTGGGACTTGGATTTCCATGGGATTGTTTTTAAAGATTCTTCTTTTTAGCTGTGTTGTTTAGATACAATTCCGACTTTCTTTTCTATAAATCTATTTGTTTTAACATTTCAGAAAATTGAAAAGTGAAAAAAACCCAAAAGGCATCTTTTTCAGGCATAAAGATAAAAACTCTTTAAATACTTCTTGGCTGTCAGTTGTATAATGAAAAACTCTTCATAGCTTATAGGACTTTTTTCAACTTCTCTGGATCAGTGGTTATTGCATTAATTGTTTGGGTGCCGAAACTTTTCATCAGGTAAGGTTACAAAAGCCAGTAGCCTTTCTATTAACTAATTTGCTTGACTACTCACAGTACTTAATTTTAGTGAGATTTTTCCATGCAAAGGATCTTAATAATTTCAACTGCCTAGGAGTACATTTTCTCCTGCGGCTACCATTTGGTTTATTTAGTTGGTTTTCTGATTCTGAGGACATTAAAGTACCTACTGTCCTACAGCAAATAATGATCAGATCTGTATTTACAAAAACTGACAACTCATATTATTAAAATTGGCAGAAGCCAGGAAATGCTTCCTAACACAATTGTATCACTGACAGCTTACTCTCAAATGAATTTGGGTTTAATTATGGCAGCACAAGAAGAACTGAAAGATCCCTTTGACTAAGTAGGAGTTTAATTATATTTGAAATCCTGCAACCTCCTTTTTGCCTCTACAATGGCAAATAAAAAGAAAGAGGACCAGACTACCGAAGTATCAGAGTATCAATTAAATGCTTCCTGTGAAAAAGTCCTTATAATTTTTATCCCTTGACTTTCATTACCGTTTTCTCTATTAATTATGCGTTCTCTAACCAATTGAAAGAAGTAGAATTGCAAATTTCAGTCAAATTTGATGACTGAGAGGTCATCAGTTCTTTATTGATCTTTATTGATCTTGGTGTTTCTAAAAATAGTTTTTTTAAAAAACAGATTTTGAAGGAAAAACTACCATTTCAGTGAAATCCAGCTCCAAAATGAGTTCATGGGAAAACTTCATAAAGATTTTCACACAGCAGAAAAACCAGATTCAGTGTTGTATTTTGCTAGCTTTTGTGTTTGAGTTTTGGGGGCTTCTTCTTTTCCTGGAATCTGTTTTGAGTGTAACAAAAAAGAAATTACTCTTAGTGCAAGTTATTAGTTGAATTAAGGCTCTGAAATGTCATATTCAAAAGAAATCAGCATCTTCTTTATTGTTTTAAAATATTTAGTAAAATTTTGACAAAATACAATTTTTTAATTGCATTTGAATAGAACTTTAAAACACTGCATTTAAATTTAGTAGCAGTTTACAGGAATCCATCCCTAATGTTTATCAGAAGCAATGGCACTGAAGCACTGGAGAACAGTTTTTTGAAGGTGACCAAAATTATTTTATTGGCTAATCTTATTCTCTCAAGAGAACATATTTGAAGCACTGAACATTAGCTTTCTATCCATATTTCATCCAATCAGGTAGTTTCTTGTTGTGCCAGGGGGGCTGACTCAAAAAGAGCATGGCTAGAAAAATTTATCTAAGCAATGCCTGTAAGACAGCTTTTAAAAGTTTCATATGTATATTTTAAGTGTCAAGTACTTATTTTCTTAAATGTCTTTCATGTCTGGAGTAGTAGGATTCTCTAAGAGAAGTTCTTCTTCATGTTTCAGAGAAAAGCTGGAAATTATACTGTACAAGCGCCCATGAAAAGAAGAAAAATAAGGATTTTGGTATATATATTTTGGTCTAGTTAGGAACATTTTGAATTCCTAAACTCGATAATGCCTAGTGCACATGGAAAACAACTGATGGTTCCTTTGTCATGGCATCCTCTAGTAAACTGCTGATTCCATATAGTAGGAAATTAGTCTATTTTGACTCTCACATTTTCTGTCTCAAGATTACGCCTTTTTTTTTTTTTAAGTGATGAATCTCTTCGCACTTGTTTTTTAGACCTGAGAGAGAAGATTTGCATAGCATTCAAACTTCCTTGAAGACTGTTATGGAAATCAATTGCAGTGGGTGCCTTATTAGGCATTTTTGGCAGTTTCCCACTAAGGATACAATACTCCCAAAAGGGGAGCTGATGAAAAATATGTTGGAAAATTACTTCTTAAAAACAAAACCACATTTCACTAAAGGAGTAGATCAAGATGGAATTTCAACTCTTTTGGTGGTATTAAAATTGAAAAATACAGCAAAAATGTGAAGAGTCAGACGTGCTGAGAATCCTTTTGGAGATGAACTTAGCAACAGCTTTTATTTTCTTTCTTCACTGTAAAAATCTCATCTAGATAAAATACAAACACACTTTGTAAGTGCAATGCAATTATAACTAGCCTCAGGAAAGAGCATTGACCAATTTTATTACAGTGCCAAAGATTAGTCCTGGAATGTAAAGCTGAGAGAGGCCTATTAGGGGCTCGCTTCATTAGAAAATGTGGAACAAGACATTCACAAGGCACCAATAAATCCATTAAGGGGAAGAGGGCTCTGAAATGGCCCTTCAGGATTTTTATTATTAACTACAAGGACTGCTGAGGTTGGTGACGTCAGAAATACTGTTTTAGCCAGCACTCACTGTCCCTTTTAACTCACTGTTCTCCAGGCCAAATCCACTTTGAAATAAACAGCCATAACTGTTCTAGTTTGTGGAGCAGAATCTACCTAACATGGCTGAATTTGTAGAAAATAGGAGAAAATAAAAGATCAGTGGAAAATCTCGTGTCTCACCTTGCCATGAATCCTGCATGAACAGAATCCTAACAGTTGACTACAGCTTTTAAGTTCCTTGTAAAGTCACTGTTAGATAGACCCTAGCAGGCTCATTCATTTTCATAAATCTAAATTTCTGATGCTGGTAAATCCTGAAAAGAAAGAGGAATTAGTTATGTATGGAGGGCATTTTGATAAAACTGTCCTGAGCAATGGCAGACAAGAAGCATGTGCTGCTGAAAAATGGTACTGTTGTCTGCTCAAAGCCGGGTTTAAATATTGTCCAGCTTCATAGAAAATAGCAGCAGATTTGTCAACAGCATGAAAAATAGCCACTGAGAAACCAGCACACTTCTCTGCATCCTAATGCTTCTAATTCCCCAAGATACCGAAGTGAATATCATTGCATGGAAGAAAAAAATAGCTTCTATATCAGGAGTTTGAGATTTCCTCACTAGGGAAATACAGACTTCTTGGATAAAGGCTGCTTGATCCTGGTTGATATTTTCTACCAAATGGTGGTACTCTTTCCAAAGGTGATTTCAAGATACTCACAGTTGGGTTTGCCAGTCTTGTGGTGCAAAACTTCTGGCTAGAAGCTGGGTCCCAAAATGCTCCCAAGAGCTTCAGAGCCCCAGCACGCTCAGCTGGACAAGACTGGGGCAGAGGGAATTGTTTCTCTTTTTCCTCTATGCCTGCTTCAACAGAAAAACAACTTTTATCCACCCTGAAAGACTGTCAGAAGTGTTACTGGCCAGGATTCGGAGCCTCTTTTTTCAAACCCCCGCCTGCGTCACAGCCATCACATGGGACTTGATAAATTTTTCATGCCAGAATTAATAATTTCAGTGGGCAGTTTTCTTCACTGGCATGGATCCTGCCTCCCTGGGGCACTTCATCTGTCACAGACAAATGGGATGGGGATTTGTGGAAGTGCTAGTGGGGTGGTTCTTCTCTGACCCATTAAACTGCATGTGCTCATGTCAGGTCAGGAATTTTTGAGTCTCCTGGGACGTGTGTGGGGCTTTCCAGAGGGGAGTGCCTTCTCCAGGTATGTGGGCAACTGCTTCTTTTGATGGTGTGGTGCTTTAACCCAGCTGGTAACTAAGTCACACACAACTGCTCGCTCATTCCACAACCAGCGCCACCCCCAGTGGTAGGGAGAATCAGGAAAAAAAAGTGAAACTT